>CABFOW010001644.1:119717-135871 GCA_902141385.1 Timema californicum
CTCTACTCTCACAATAAGACGAGGGATTAAAAAAAAATGGGGGTGGGTTAACACAGTGTGTCGCTCCCGATTTCGAGTGACACACGACCTTTTTTTTAGCCCCCTCTTTTTCTACGCTCCCCCTCCCCTCTTTTCACAACGACAAGTCCCTTGAATATTGTTCTGACGTTGGGAGGGGGAGTTTGAGGGCGAGGGGTGCACTAGAAATCGTACACGAGAGAAGTATTGAGATGGGAATGGATCATGTCTCTAAACGGAGGCATCGAGAGTGAAAATATAAACTGTAATAACGTATCGTGGAAAAGTACGATAAAAACATTGGAAGCCCATAAATCCCGCAAATCCTACGTATCAAAGCGCTTCAGTAGTGTATGTATGAAAGAGAGAGAGAGGGATAAAAAGTAATATAAAACAAATGTTTATGTTAGGGAGTATCCTACAAGCTATAATTAGAAAGTACTGTGATGACATTAAAAGATTAATTGAAGAATATCCATCCAATACATCAGCGGTTACCAAACTGTGGTATACTTCATTCACGGTAGGAGTTTACCTCTGAAAGGCCCTTTTCCCTACCAGAAATCTATTATAAGTAGGATATTGGTAGGAAAAAGACCTTTCAGAGGTAAACTCCTACCGCGAATGAAGTATACGTAGGCACTTCCTCGGTGGCCCATGAGATAGCCAAAAGTAGACATTTTATTATTTTTCTCCATATATATATTTTTTAGTGGCGCTGGAGCTCCCGATATTCAATTGTTAAGGCGTTTGCCTACATGTCACGTGACGGCAAGTCGAGATAGGACTACTCATGTTAACATATTTAGGTTTTATTTGGTGGGTTATTAAAGATGTAACGTTGAAATAAGTAGTATGTATTTCTAAATAATTTTGAAAATAGACTTACATCGTCACAATTTTTATTTCATCTTGAAGTAGTTTATTGTAAATATTTTGTAATCGTTTACAGCTCAGGATATTTGTTTTATTCACTAAAATGTCAAGAAATAGTCTTCCTGCGAAGATGTAGATTAATAAAATCCGTTGAAGCAAATGTATATCTAGAGGAAACAATAAAAAAAAGCTTAATTTGAAATGCAAGTCAATGTTATCCCGGCGCAAATAGTAAGTGTGTATACTCGTCAGCGGAAGTGTTAAGAGGATAAACAAGCGATTATTGCAGGGTGAACTGCTCATTTTATTCTTTCTATTTCATACATTGGCGTCTTAAGTGTGAGAGTGCTTAGGTGCATCAAGCGTCAAGTTAAGATGCAATCTGCTTTGCAAAATAGCTTCGCAAAATAGCTTCGAATTCACCGTAGTAGACAGCGTTGTTAAAAAATAAATAAAACATTCATTGTTACTAATCGTAGTTTTAAAGAAAGAAGGCAAGGGTAAAGTATGCGAGCTGTTTACAAATAGTAAGTGCTATACATATTTTGGGAAATGTAATTAAGAGCTAAGCAGAATAAAAAGTTTAGGAACTGCTGCAATATATGAACAAACATCAAACAAAATATAATGAAAGATATTTACCCGTAGCATGGAACCTATTTTTAAAGAATAACCACCGTAAGTTAAGAGTTTTGATTGTATCTTGTTCCAGTGGTCAAATGGTCTAAGGCATCGTGGATTTCAAACTACGGGAAGATCAGGGTTCGAATCCCGTTCGGCTCTACTATAGAGGTTTTTTCATAAATGTTTTTCACTTACTTTCACGCAAATGCGGATACACTTCATCTAAATTCAACCTTACTCATCGCTAATACTTTGGCGTAGTTAGACGCAGTGCTAACATTTCTTTTTTAGGAATACTATTTAAACTATATAGATATACATATATGTATAATTTAAAGGCGCTTAACGTAAGTGATACTGAATCTGAGACAGCACTTTTAGTTCAGTATCTCGCCTGTTTTCACAAGAAGTTATAACTAACTTTGGCCCAAACAATGGCCGTCTTGCCCCAATACGATTCGAATCAGTGCGTCTAGGTTCACTAAATTACGTTTAAAGGTAAACAATCTAGATTCTAGAAAATCTCGCCCTCAACAAATGTCAATACTCAAATAACGTTCTTTTTTTATGTGTCATGTTTTGGAAATAGTGATAGATTGATTGAATCAATTGTCTCTTGAAATGTTCTTCGTATATCCATTAAGCGATCGATAAAAAATACAAATTTTGTTAAATATAGCGTTTTATTTTTCCCTAATATAAAATGTTATTTGGTAGGTTAAATAAAAAAAGAATAATATAGCTTAGAGTAAATTGACATTTACATAATTTTTTATTCATAAGCTACTAATAATAAAATTATTCTCGAATGAACCTTGCAAATTGCCCCAAAAGAAAAAAAACAGACTACAATGAAATTATATATTTTTGACTCACTACTTTGAAGAAAAAAATTGAAAAATAAAAAAACTAGTTGAAAGCGTAATAATATTAAACGTTTTTATTTATCCGCTTCAGTGGTGGAAAGACCTAAGCTGTCACTCTCGTGTTAGAATTGCTGGATGACGGGGGCGATTGAAGTTTGAATTTAGGTCTGGTCTACTAAAGATGGTTTACCCTAAATGATTTCCATTCTCTTTCCACACAAATTCGGGTATATTACCTCTAAAATGCTTCATTCCACATCCCTAACCCATATGCGTATAACCTGAACAGGTAGTAAAACATGGTGGAAAAAAAACCAAACAAAAAATGTTTGGGTTTTCTTTCGATATGACTTTTTTTGTACTAGAATTAACATAAAATGGTTTATTTATAATTTTGTACAAAGTAATAAAGTTAAGTTTGACATATTAAAAATAAACTTAATTTTGATATTTTAAAAACCAAACAATATAGACTATTAGAAACGGCATTTATTTATTTCCTCCAGACGTCCTTGTCAATCAGAGCTTGTACGGGCTTTCAGGAGACGTTTGGTTAAACTCTTTTTTATCTCACCTCGAAGCGAAGTGATTTACTTTATGTTAATTAGGCGGTGTGTGTTCAACTAATGCAAGGGAAAGAGAGACGAGGGGGTGTTTTGTGAATTCCTCTCCCTCTTTGCTGACAGTTAAAACAGAAATCCGAGCTTGGTGCGTAACAGCTGTTACCAAGCCGCCATGCCAGTCCGCCCCACAACACTAGCGCCCCTCACGACACGAATGTTAACAAATGACGCTCGGTAGCGCACGTCATGTTATGACATGTGACACTCCTAGTAACACATGTGAAGATTGACTGTTTCGGCAACACCGTTTGCTGATGAATTCGTAACTGTCAAATTGTTTGTTAATATTTATTTTCGTGTGCATTATTTTTGTGTCGGATTTAATACAAACATTTAATACTTGGTAAAAGAAACATATTTCAGCTACTATTTCCTTTTAAAACCAATTAAAAAAAACTCTAATATATGCATTTAACGCCAAATTTCTATCCTTTGAAGGAAAGTTATGTAACATTACAAGGTTTCAGTATATTTAGAAATACTAATGATAAAATTAAAAATGTACACGATAATAAACAATCCTATGACAGAAAAATTAATATATTTTGCATTTTTTGTAACCCTTGGCTGTTCTTCTAAAATATGTACCCCAGAGTAAACATCAAAATGGAAAATTGATTATTTGTGTATGGGCCCCACTAATATAATATGTTTGATATAGTCACTATAAATAATACAATAGTATATAATACATATTAACTTAAGAGGAAATAGTAAAATTATGTTTTCATATAAAACATAATCCTCGAAGCCATTCTAGAAATAAATACTTCATGACAATTTTTTTTTAAACTTTACCCGTGCTTTTACACCTATGACTTTAGCTAGACAAATAAAAACTTAACATCATATCGTATACAAAAGCAGTTTAACTATGTTTGGACTAACTTAAACTTAACATATATTTTAGTAACTCTTGTAATACAGTACATATGCTATGGATTTTGAAAATACACTTTTTTTTTCACTTAACATAGAAGTGTGTATTATATTTACTGTTTTGAAAAGTCAATATAATTTTTTTTAAATATGTTACAGCTTAGAACTATCACAAAAATTATCTCATAATATGTAGTTTTGAAGAGGGTCAGACTCGGTATAAGCAGGTAACCTGGAATCTATATAATACAGAGATGTCCAACCTTTCCTCAATTAAAGGTCACATAAATTCTTGTGGAATTGGCTGGGGGCACAGACTAGTAAGAAACAGATTCTCAACCTTACGGGGTTTTGCTGCGCTCCTTTTGCCAGCTTGAGTCCTTCAACACTAGGCTTCGCTAGTGTCACTGCTGGGTGATGATAGGACTAACCGCGGCGATCCTAGTGGTGAAGGACTCAAGCTGGCAAAAGGAGCGCAACCATTTTAACCTGTAGGTTGAGTGTCTGGGTACATTATTTGTCTGTGAATGAAATTTATAGTAGCTAATGTCCATGTGAAACACGAAACATTCTTGACTGGTACTATTCAAGTAATAAGAGGACAATGTTATATAAAAGGTGGTAGCGGTCAACCAGCCGCCAAGACAGGCAAGCAGTCTTACCCTCGCTTACCTTTGTATGGCCCGAGTTTCAATTAGACTATCAATCTGAGGATTAATGTTCCTGGTTAATCAGCCGAGTAGTGAGATTGACTACTAAGTGGAGAATGTAGGGCCGAGTTAGTCGGTAGTGAGATTGACTACTAAGTGGAGAATGTAGGGTCCGGGTTAATCAGTCGTGAGATTGACTACTAAGTGGAGGATGTAGGGTCCGGGTTAATCAGTCGTGAGATTGACTACTAAGTAGAGAATGTAGGGCCGAGTTAGTCGGTCGTGAGATGGACTACTAAGTAGAAGATGTAGGGTCCGGGTTAATCAGTCGTGAGATTGACTACTAAGTGGAGAATGTAGGGCCGGGTTAGTCGGTAGTGAGATTGACTACTAAGTGGAGAATGTAGGGTCCGGGTTAATCAGTCGTGAGATTTACTACTAAGTGGAGGATGTAGGGTCCGGGTTAATCAGTCGTGAAATTGACTACTAAGTAGAAGATGTAGGGCCGGGTTAGTCGGTCGTGAGATTGACTACTAAGTGGAGAATGTAGGGCCGAGTTAGTCGGTAGTGAGATTGACTACTAAGTAGAAGATGTATGGTCCGGGTTATACGGTCGTGAGATTGACTACTAAGTGGAGAAAGTAGGGCCGGGTTAGTCGGTCGTGAGATGGACTACTAAGTAGAAGATGTAGGGCCGGGTTAGTCGGTCGTGAGATGGACTACTAAGTAGAAGATATAGGGCCGAGTTAGTCGGTCGTGAGATGGACTACTAAGTAGAAGATGTAGGGCCGGGTTAGTCGGTCGTGAGATTGACTACTAAGTGGAGAGTGTAGGGCCGAGTTAGTCGGTAGTGAGATTGACTACTAAGTGGAGAATGTAGGGCCGGGTTAGTCGGTCGTGAGATGGACTACTAAGTAGAAGATGTAGGGTCCGGGTTAATCAGCCGTAAGATTGACTACTAAGTGGAGGATGTAGGGCCGAGTTAGTCGGTCGTGAGATGGACTACTAAGTAGAAGATGTAGGGTCCGGGTTATACGGTAGTGAGATTGACTACTAAGTGGAGAACGTAGGGCCGGGTTAGTCGGTCGTGAGATGGACTACTAAGTAGAAGATGTAGGGTCCAGGGTTAATCGGTCGTGAGATAGGCCGAGAAAGAAACTTTACACAACCCTTTAATGTTCCACGAGGAAAGGTCAGCAACAAATATTAAAATTATTTGAAAATTTCAAAGGTGTAAAATGGGCCATACACATTTTATTTATGAGAAAAGTAATTACACCCATGTCATGGTGGGGTATGGTTTCGATTCCAGGTTATACCTTTGTGCCTTAAAGTGTACATATTATAGTGTGGGCTTATCTAAGAATGCATTTTTTTAAACTCTAAAACATATTTAAAAAAAGTTTGTTGATTTAGCGATGTTTTTAAAAGTAGATATGAAAGTAAAATTTCTAGAGCTACTTTGAAATCTCCAAGACACAAACCGAAATCAGTTCTGTGCCTTTGCCAACCTTGCTTCATTCATGGTTGTACAGTATTTCACTACAAACTTTAACAATTACTATTTTAAATATATATTATTTATAAGAGTATTTCCATCTTTAAACCATAGTTCTATTTGTATAAAAAAACTGTAAATACTAAACACGTATTAAAACATTCAAGATTATGAAGATTTTTATTATATTTTTCCACATTTATGGAGATTAAATGCATTTTTAGTTTATGGTATAGACCTTATATTACGTATCAAAATTCATTTAAGTTGATAAACACATAATATATTATGTTAATCTAGGTACCTATACATTTTTTTAAAACTATTTAAATATTTATTTATACAAAAAAAACATTCCATAGGAATGATTACTAATACCCATTAACAAAACATGCTGGTAATTATATTAGTGGATTTTATGCTGTACGAAACAGATTATAAATTTTTATAATTGTCAGTTTGTCATCTATGGTATTATTTTGTAGGGGTGTGCGAGACTTTGAGATGTCTAAGTCGATATTCTCCTTCGTTTTTACTTAAGATACAAAAACCTTTTTACCTTCAAAACATTTCAAAAGAAGAAGAAAAGTGTGATATATTCTGAACCAATTTGAAATATTTCACTTAATATTACATATTTCAATATATTTATATTTTTAGAAGACACTTCTAAAGAAAGCGTCGATAAAAGAAGATAGGAAGGTTATTATAGAAAATATACAGGACAAACCAACTATATTCCGTGATATACTTTATATCATGATAAACTACATTATAGCTTCCACTATGTTGAGAGCTTCTGCACAGAGTTCCATTTATTGCCGACAGATGGTAGGCATGTCTCATATTGGTGAATGGCTTGATCGCTCACAAATTATATATAAAGAAAAATATTTAAAATACGTTGTTAATATTGAAATTCAAATCCTTTATATCACAAAGTAGAGTAGATTTACCCCTGATATATTTATAAAGAAATCGCCGGCATTATTTTGCTCAAAATAAAAATATCTTGTCAATTTGTAACATCATGAATTGACGGACATTGGTATTAAGGAAATAACACATGGTATGTCGTGTTCGTTTCCGAGAGCCCTTCGGGGCTGGTGTTAATATTTGTCCCTCTATGTTTCTCGTGAATTATACATGTTTTATGTTTAGATGTTTAAGATAAATAAATAAAACCCTTACAAATTAACAAACACATGTATTCATCATCAATCATTAACTATGACGAGTTTAAAAGTGTAATTGTGGTAGATATAAATATAGATAAATTCAGATATGTTAGCATAAAATTATCAGAATTTTTTCTCTTTATATACATTTCTCGTTACGTAGATATAATTAATCGATAATTTAAATTTTACAAGTTACAATGAAAACCTCATGTTTTACTTCTGCTTCGCATTTGAAAAGTTACATTCGCACACCCCTATCATGTTGTTTCATTCTTAAGATCAAAATATAAATAGTCGAATTATTTCTTGATAGTCTTCAAAATATATTTTATGAAAATTATTAATGAGAATGGTAGTTCTTATAATTTGACATTAAAAAAACGTCAGCCTTTATCATGTTTATTTTACAGTTCATTCGGAAATCCTTCGACAAGCTCAAATCATTTGAGATGAGCACGTTAAGCCAAAAAAAGATACAGGGTTCAAATATCGGTCGTATATACTCTTTCAAATATATAATTTCAGATTATTGAATATTTTTCGAATGAATTACTGCGCTGGATTGTTGTCCGAGTTGTTGGCTGTTTGATGACAATGAAATTCATCAGTGTCCTCTGATAGTTGTGGAGTCTAAAAGGCCGGTGACAGACTGACGTTTTGGTCGCTGCGACACAAACGCCACGACCAGATCGCTCTAGTGTATTGCATTGTAAACGAAGTGTACAACAGGTCCTTATAAAATTTAATTTACATTGAGCTTATCATATCATTTGTTTACAAATACGCAACTGACCAGAAAAATAATATCAATGAAGTAAAAAAAAAGTTATTATAGTCCAATATTAAAAAATATATTTTTACTATTTATTTGGCATCGCGTCTTACTACCTGTTCAGGTTATACATGTATTTATTAATTACGCTAATGAGCTAGGGATTACTGAGGCTGAATTTTAAAAGGTGTACCCGCATTTGCGTGGAGGGAGAGTATAAGACCATTTTGGACAAACCACCCTCAGTGCACCCAAATAGGATTTGGACGCAATCTCCTTGTCATCGGTAGTCTGGCCTAACATTAGAGTTACCCCTTAAACTATGAGGCCACCGAAGCAGGTTGTTTGTTGTTTTATTGAATACTAGACCCTTCTCTCTTCACCCCCCCCCCACCCCCGCGCATTATTTTCAAAATAAAATATAGCCTATGTTACTCGCTGATAATGTAGCTTTATATTGGTGAAATAATTTTTTAAATCAGTCCAGTAATTTTTGAGTTTATCCATTACAAACAAAAAAAAACAAATCTTTCCTGTTTGCAATATTAGTGTAGATTAATTTTAAAGCGACATGCTCAAGCACCGTTCTTTGTCTTCCTGTAGATACAACCCTTTACCCCTCTGTCCCATTATTTGATCTGTGACGGAGCAAGAAAGTCAAGACTGTGAACATAGCGGAGTTGACTCTCGGGAGTACATCTTCGTGGGCGGTTGTGTAGGAGAATAGGCCATACGGTAGTGAGTTCGATTTTAATACGCCCTTCTACTGTGTGTTTCGTAAATAGAACTAAGAGAAATTATAACGAATTGAACTCGATCACGAAAGGACGAATTACATTAAAATGTAATGTGAGCTCTAACCGGCTAGCTAGATCCTTTCAAAACGACATACAGCAATTTATTACACACTAATAGTAAAAAACATATCATTAATAGTTTTACAAAATTCGTAAAAAATTATTGAACAAAAATATAAATTGAAGGTTTTGATCTGCCATCTCTATTAATAGTCTATATTCCTTTCTTAAGGAGCCATTTTAGCAACAAATTACTATTTTAAATATTTATTAAAACAAATTGTTACTTAAAATAAAACTAAGCAATTTAAGTAACGGTTCTACTTAAATATAAATATAGAGACTCAATAGAGCTTTGTAAAAGAATAATCTCTGGAATATATTTTGATTTTAAAAGACCTGGGAGATGTATTTAACCTTATTTAATAAACAGTATTAAACTAAACGCATGTGCGTTTTCAGTTTTTGAAATCCATTTCCAATTTAATCGTCGGTTAAATTATTATTAGTTTCGGTGGCCATATGGTCTAGTGCAGGAGTTTTTAACTTTAAAGTTCCCGAGGGCTACTTTTTTTACATCCCTTTTTACTAGCTATCTGTTCAGGTTGTACACATATGTACCACATACGCTAATGAATTGGGGAGGATTAGGATTGAATTTAGAGGAAGTGTACCCACATTTGTGTGGAGAAAGAGTGGAAAACCATTTATGAAAAAAATATCCTCAGTACACCCGACCGGGATTCGTAACCCTATCTCCCTATCATGTGCATGTCTATTGAGAGAGTGACGCCTTAGACTATGCGGCCACTGAAGCAGTTATGGGCCAAATTTAATCCACGAGTCTTGTGGTGGAAGCCGCATGATAATCGGCTAATTTTTGTCAAGTTATGCAAACATGAGAAGAGGTATTTAAATGTGAATTAAATATGAAGGAATAATTTAAACTCGTTTAATTACATATTAAACAAAGTTTACGACTAAAATATACTATCTTTGATACGTCAATATAATAGAGCAGATGTAAGGAAGAAATTAAACACAAATATCAGTTGTAGCAAGTCAAAACTTTCCATTTCTCGGCTAAAAAACATCAATTTTACCACAGTAAATTTTTACTGTTCCAAGAAACTTCGTGGACCACGAAAAAATATATTCGGCGTTCAAATTCCGTTCGGGTGTACTAAGAATAGATGTTCATGGTTTGATTAATTTTTATTCAAATTATTATTATTATTATTATTATTATTATTATTATTACTAGCACCGTGTCTTACTACCCGTTCAGATTACACGCTCTTACGCTAATGTGTAATGGTAGGGTGATTGCGAGATGAAATAGAGGACCTACAGTTTAACGTGGGATCCGAACCACGGTGGAGGCCTGGCATTCCCCACATTCACAAGTTGTGATTAATACACGTCTTGTCAGAGGTGAAGGAAGGGTTTGGCAATCAGATAAATCTGTACCGGGACCGAGGGTTGAGCCCCGGACCCTCAGCACAAAAGTTTGACACCTTACCCCTAGACCGCCAGTCACTCTTTATTCAAATTAAGCATGAAAATAAAATTCATCTGTGGAAAAGCACTCTAATAGGTGTTAACGATCTTAGGGATTCTTTCTGAAAGATCTAATGTGTCATTATAAAAAAATTATATGTTGACCACGTGCTTCGGATGAGTGACAGTATGTACTCTTTTCGGACCACTATTTTTACGTTGGCCGGGACTGTACCTGGTAGAAAAGATGTTACATGACCACACCAAGAGAACATGCCATCAACTTCAACACAACAGCAGGACAACACTCCTCAAATTCTTTCTTGTACCACTTGTACTGTACATCTTATTTTTATTTGACATTCGTAATTAGCTTTCCTACACCCACTTCGGTGGTCGAATGGTCTAAAGACGTCACTCCCCGCAATAGAATAGTAACACCGGTGGCGGGGTTCGAATATTGTTCGGGTGTAAAGGGGGTGGTTTTTCATAAAAGGTTTTACACACGCTCTCTTTAATCAAATAAAGGTACACTTCTTCTAAATTCAAGCTTCATCGTGACTTTCATTCCCCCCCCCCTCATTTTGGTAAAAAAAAACCACCCACAGTACACCCGACCAGGATAGAAACCCAAACCTCCCACGTCACCGACAGACAAGATTAGACGAGCGTGACATTTAGTCCATCGTGTCCACCAATGTGGGAGTTTGGGGTTCGAATTTCAGACTGGTTATCTTAGGATTTTTTGACCCCTAGCTTGTTTTACATCTACCTCAAAGCAAATGACAGTACACATTTACTTCATCCTACCTACTCCATTATTGGAACTATGAAAATAGACCATAAGGGTAAGACGCGGAGTATTGAGAAATATCTTTCTACAATTTGGTAGAAAATACTTACACTATCGTCGATTTGGAATGACCTAGTTAATAATAATTAATTACTTCCTAAGGCGGGCATCTTAGCTCTGTTGGTAGCGTGTCTTCCTACTGAGCTAACGACCGGGGGGCTGGGTGTTGTGTCTGTTATAGATTTAAGTTATTTAAATCATGTGCTGATATAATCAGTCATCTCAGAAAGGGTAATAATAATAATATATGTCAAGGTTTTAGGCCTACACTCAATATAGTTATTAACTCAAATAAAATACCACTCTCATCATTTATTAGGTTATAATGAAATATTCCGACAGTTAAGACTCTATAAATAATTCTAAATCTACGAATGAATGAATTTGTTTTTGAAAGACTTTGTCGACCAATCATATAGTTGTACTAGAGTCAGAATGTCACAAATATAAAATAGCAATGGTAGACTTTTAGTTAATATTAATATTACAATTATTTTTAAGTTATTTGAGGAATAATATCAGTAACTTAGATACCTCATTTTCTTCAAATCACAATTTTTGGACATGTCACAGTCCCGCCCTAGTACAACGATATTATATTTTAATTCAGTCACGTTTGTAAAAATTTCAATTTTATGTGCATATAGCATTTTTTTTTTATAAAATAAAGTTGTTATATTACTTTTTAAACTCTTAAAGGCTCAAACTGTATATTACATGTGTCTTGTGTTATTAAAACCGCACATTACTCGAATGTGCTTTGCTGAAAGAAAGGTCCGTTAGATTGTCCTGATTGAACATTTAGGAATAATACCTTTTACCAGTGTCATGTCGTAGTGTGTAACTAGGGTGAGCAGGGTTTGTTAAAATATGTACTTGTGATATATTATCTCCCACTTTCTCCCCATTTGACCAGTCCCACATAGGTTCCCATCCAGACACTTCACACGGGAACGTTGATATATGACTAATGAGTTCTACTGAATCACGTGTTCTCTTCCACTAGGTCTCCATTTGACCAATCATACATAGACTCTGCTTTACATACCTCACATAGGAATGTTGATATCTGACCAATTAGTGTTCTACTGAGTGATGGGAGCAACTCACAGGTACAGTTTGAACTAACTCTGATTACCCTGGTAGCACGTCACGACACGAGCCTGCTTCTCTCACACCTTACCTGGTAAAATCATAGTTGCTATGGTAACATGTCTACCGAACGCAAGAGACTAGTGGGGGGCGTCAGAGGTACGGGGACCTATACGTGAATATTGCAAGTTCTTCAGAAAGAATGAGCCCCTCCCGCGGCAAGGCCCAGGGACGCGGGGCTCAGATGGGCCCGTAGTTACTGAGGCCCTCGGACCCAGCCCTCTGGTGTCATACGTGACTCAGCGGGGTGTGAGACTTGTGTTGGTGCGGGGGGAAATGGTGCTGGCTAGAGGACTGTAGACTCCCAGGGGCTGCCGCGGCGATGTGCGGTCCGGACAGGAGAGTGCTACTGGGCGCGACGACCGGGGGTAGGGGGGGACTCACGTAATGCTGCTTCACGGCTCTCTGCTTCCCCGGGTTAATGAGCACTGCCCCGGCAGCACCACCCCCACCACAGCGCGACGACCGGGGGTAGGGGAGGACTCACGTAATGCTGCTTCACGGCTCTCTGCTTCCCCGGGTTAATGATCACTGCCCCGGCAGCACCACCCCCACCACCAAATATCCGCCTCGATAGCCTCTTCCAGGAGTCCAGGGTTTTCCCCGACCAGATCCACACGCCGGAGGTGATCCCCACGGCGAGAGACATGAAATACTTGAGCATCAGGACAGAGTACAAGGGCCGTGGGAAGCGGGTGCGTTGCCCGGGATGCACGGAGGAGTCCACACCGTTGCACGGACACACCAAGGGGGCCATCCACTCGTTCTGCAGGCTCGTCTCGTACAGGTGGCAGCCTATCACTATCGTGGCTGGAACAGTGTAGAGGACGCTGAATATACCGATGCGAATCATCAGTTTCTCGAGCTTGTCGGCCTTGCTGCGTCCGTTGACACCGCCTTGTTGCTTTATAACGTTCCGTATCCGGAACAGAGAGACGAAACCTCCCGATAGGAACGACGTGCCGAAGATGAGGTAGACTAGAAGAGGGGCCAGAACGAAGCCACGGAGGTTGAAAGCGTTCAGGTTACCGACGTAGCAGATCCCCGCCACAGGGTCGCCGTCAACGGCCGCCAAGATGAGCACCGCGACAGACTTGACAGTGGGTATGAGCCAGGCCAACAGGTGGAAGTATTGAGAGTAGCCAGCGATGGCTTCGTTCCCCCACTTGAGTCCCGCGGCGAGAAACCACGTGAAGCTCAGAACAACCCACCAGATGGACGAGGCCATGCCAAAGAAGTAGACGAGGAGGAACACCATCGTGCAGGCGACGGGTCCTGTCGAGCTGTGCCTGATCATCCCGCCCTCGCACGCCACCTCGTCATGTCCCAGGAGGACTCTGATCAGGTAGCCCACACTCACCATGAAATAACACGCGGATAGAAACACGATCGGCCGCTCGGGGTACTTGAACCTCTCTGTGTCTATGAGGAAGGTCGTCAGAGTCATCAGTGTGGACACAAAACACAGCCCCGACCAGAGGGCAATCCACACAGACGCAAAGTCTTTCTCTTCCTGCGTGAAGAAGACACCCCTACACGGGAAACCACAGTTTTCCACCCCCCCAACCGACACGCTGCGGTTGTACCACGGGGAATCTCTACCAATAGAGATGAGCGGGGGTCTACACCTGCACGTGCAGTCTCTGTTGTCGACGTCTTTGCAGGTCTTCTTCCCATTTTTTCCCGCCTTGCAAGAGGAAGGTCTCCTCGAAGAATGCGTAGAGTCCGGTGTCGACGTGGGATTCGGGTTCGGGTCCGTCCTGTTGCTCTGCTCCATGCACAAGTTGGAAGGGTCCCCGTGGACGGGTAACTTCTCGCACGCCATCCTTTCCGGCCAAGGAAACCCGTATTGCTTCATGATAGGAGTACAGCCCGAGCGCGCGCGTTCGCACACGCTACGACAAGCGGGCAAGGGCTTGTGGTAGTCCTCGATGCAGATCGGGGCGTAGACGGAGCACAGGAAGAACTTGAGATCTGGAGAGCACTTGATCTCGACCAACGGCCAGAACTGATGGACTTCCAGACCAGCCTCCTCTTGGGTGTCGTGGTTCAGGTCATTCGGCATGGATGTGAGGTTGTAGCCTATCCCGCGGCACATCGGGATGGTTATCTCCTCACACCGCGACGACGACCCGGAGGTGGCCGAACCACCACCAGGACTAGATAGTACGCCGATGCCACTCCCTCCCGACGAAGAAGATAGAGGAGATTTCTCGGCACTCACGCTTAGCGTCACGAACAGTAAGAGGCACCGGATTGCGGACATCGTTTTTAAAATACAAGTCGGGTTCACTGCATCGTTACTAATGAGTATCGTCTTGAAAAAAAAAACCAGTGGTTATTCTAGTATCGCACTCGACATAACTGGTGTCACTTTGACTCGCTTCGGGTGTCACACTTTAGGTCCTTCGTGGAGAGATTTGGTGNACATAACTGGTGTCACTTTGACTCGCTTCGGGTGTCACACTTTAGGTCCTTCGTGGAGAGATTTGGTGTCTAAAGAACCGTCGCTTCGAACCCCTGTGTGAAGACATTTTCTCGACTTCTTGTGTGACTAGTATTTCGGAAGGTAGACGCTAGCAGTCCATAATGATTTGCTGTAGTGGGAGTTCACCAACAGGAATCTGTAACAAGAAAAATAAATACCCTCATAATATATACTTTTGATTTTAAAGGATAATTTATATTTTATACACTTATATCAGTAGAGAAGCGTGACTTGTAGTCAAGATAGGTAGAGTAAGTTAAATTGAACCTGGGAATTGTTCTCATCACTCAGCAGAACGCTCAACTAGTATTTCGGAAGGTAGACGCTAGCATTCCATACTGATTTGCTGTAGTGGGAGTTCACCAACAGGAATCTGTAACAAGAAAAATAAATACCATCATAATATATACTTTTGATTTTAAAGTATAATTTATATTTTATACACTTATATCAGTAGAGAAGCGTGACTTGTAGTCAAGATAGGTAGAGTGGGTTGAATTGAACCTGGGAATTGTTCTCATCACTCAGCAGAACGCTCATGGGTCATTTACAGTCCAATTATCATAGGAAGAACCTTATCTGATGGCTTATTCAGTTGTCACTTTTGAAATACTAATAATAAAATATAATACATGTTTGCCGTAAAAAAAATTGTATTTTATAAAAGGACCATTCTATGAAAATTGGACGGTAGCCACATCATGGTGAGTGGACTGCCAATGATCGGGGTACGAATCCCGGGTTAGGTGTAAGTTACCGAGTGTTTTACTAAATTGTTTTTCCTCCTCCCTCCACGAAAATTCTGGTACATTTCCTATGAATTAAAATTTACTCAACTCTAACACACTAGCGTAATTAGTTATTATGTATACAACATGCACAATGAGTAATGAGAGACGGGTAAATAAATCTTATAAAGTTTATTGTACACTTTAAAAAAAATTAGGATATGTAGGCCAAAAGAGTGTAGTAGTGTACCAAGTATCCGACACCTTAGCTCAGTCGGCAGCGTGTCTGTCTATTGAACTAAGGGACCCTGCTCCGATTCCCGGTATGTCCGGAAATGTGGTAGCGCAATTGTTGACATATTTCATTCGAAGCTGATGAATAAGTTAGTATCACAACCAATGACGTAGCAAGGGAGAAGGGGGGAGGGGGGGTGCGGGAGGGACGATTCGGACAGGATACCATCGGTCAAGGGGTGCTATACTTATAGAGGTGTCATTTTGTAGGGGAAAAAAAGTTGAAATATATTTATAATAGTTAAAAAAACATTATTAACTGCCTTTTATTTTTTTGAATTTCGCTGCTACATTGATGCCTTTTTTACAGAATTGATTTTGCAGCCTTACTAATCTTTTTATAAGAATTTGGTTT
>CABFOW010001645.1:0-13723 GCA_902141385.1 Timema californicum
CGGTGAATTTTGATTAAGTGTTCCACAGGGACCATGAATCATGTTTTTAATAACTACTTCATGCAAGCCTGGATCTACTTGTGTATCAGGGATTTCAGCTAATATCACTTCATCAACTTCATTTGGTCTTATCTCCTCAACCAACCAAATCAGAATATGTGCATGAGGCAATCCACGTTTCTGCCACTCCACATAATACATCCAGCAGCGCGTCTCGCCAAACACGCTATGTTTCACAATTAAATCCATTAAAGATTTCAACTTTTATATAAAGATTCTTGCCGTAATGTCATGGCGAACAATGGGTGATTGACCAGGGAACAACTCAATTGTTATTTCTATCCACTGCGGATTGCACGTGAATGTGATAAATAAATCTGCTGTGCCATAATGACGAACATACGACATGGCATCTTGAGCATATTCATGCATATGTCGAGGACTTCCGATGTATTTTGTTGGAAGAATTGTCATCCGGCTGACATTCTCTGCATTTCCATCAGTATTATTCGCATCTCGAAGATGAATATACTCTTTAGAACGGAGTTTGGTCTGGTTCAACCTGATGAATGTCAATCGCTCTGTTTCAATTTTGACATACATTTCAACAGCATATTGGTGAAATAATCGCCGACATTTCAAGATTTGATTTTCTTCATTTTCACGAACCATTAGAGGGTATGAATAATAGTTTATTTAACTGACTTTTTTGTTGATTCCGGCACCTGTAAATAAATCATTGTTTTAATGACAGTGATTGAACTTACATATAACACATATAATAGCTGATACAAAATCTCCATTGCTAAACCAAATTTGTAATTACCTGTAAGGCGATTTATCATCTTGATTGAGAGGTGATAACCATCTTCACCTTGCCAAAATATGATGGGATATTGTAGCGCATCATATGAGCGGTGTGTTTCATACACACGCTGTAACTGATCATTTCGGCGATGTGAAACAATATCACGGGCTTCCAAATTTTCTCCAACTATAACAATGGCAACTTCATCCATTTTTGGTGCATTAAAACGTCTTGCATGTTGGCCCACAGGAGTTTTATCAGCTCTGATTACAATTTTGTGATTATCATATGGCATGAGATCCAGTGTAGTTTTGAACAATGTAATCAACTGATTGTGACGATGAAAGAAAGTTTGTAATTATTCTACAATATACCTCTTCACTTAACTGTTATGTGCACAACGCAAATCAGTTTCTTGTGTTGAATTGCCCATGAAATAAGTTTGTAGGAATTTGTAGTCACCATCTAACACCGGCAACAGTGAACCTGCTCGGTGATATATTTGGCCTTGTATCTGTGAATTAAAAATACAGGTTTATTACTTTTGTTACAAAAACCATAAAATAAAATAAACAAAGCAATACGGAGGATAAGTCTGTTTGTTATATATTACCTTGAAAGTTGGTATAAAATTGTCCCGAACTACAATTGTTGCCCCAAATGAAGCAGTTGTTATATTTTTTGGATAGTAGTAAGGAAATGTATTGAATCCGTTCCTGTTCCTGAAACCAATGAGTACCATGGCTCTGGTGGCGGAACCAATGACACTAATTTCACTTTGCCATTTGCGCAACACAATCCAACGGCTTCATTTTTGTATTTCATTTCTTTACAATGTGGGCAAACTGAGTTCATAGATCCAATAGAAACGCATTGGTAGGCACTGTAGTCAATTGAAACATTGTAACTGAAAGCAGCTCGTTTCAAACCTGCAAGATTATTAGCTGAATGACGTGCTGCACGTATTTGTGATACCCGAATCCTTTCAATCTCATTTCGCTCTTCACGTTTCTGTGCAGTCCGATTAGAATGAAAATTAGCTTGTTTTCTAGCATTTCGAGTTCTTCGACCCAAATTGCTCCGCCCGCGTCTTACAGGCGGTATAAGTCTTGGACTGACTATAAATGGAAACACACACAAAATAAACTAATCAACCAAAGATAAATCGAGGAACTAGTTTGTCGATTGAGAAGCGAAGATTTAAAAACAACCAAGAAAATAACACGCACTAATTGAGAATCTACTGAAAAACGGTCAAAGTCAAACTGTATATCGTAGAAAGAGAAAGTGTCAAATATACGGATGCATTCAAGTAGTTTATATTAGGTTAAGTTCATAATTATAAAGTTACTAATTACATTTCAAAAGTTTTTTCTTTATATTATGGTTTGGTACTCTTTTATTTTATTTGAATAAAACGAAACAATAAGTAAATGTGTCGATTGAGAAGCGAAGATTAAACACAACCAAGAAAATAACATGTACTAATTGAGAAGCTACTGAAAAACTGTCAAATTGTATATTGTTTTTTCTTTATATTATGGTTTGGTACTCTTTTGTTTTATTTGAATAAAACGAAACAATAAGTAAATGTGTCGATTGAGAGGCGAAGATTAAACACAACCAAGAAAATAACATGTACTAATTGAGATGCTACTGAAAAACTGTATATTGTTTTCCCTTTATATTATGGTTTGGTACTCTTTTGTTTTATTTGAATAAAACGAAACAATAAGTAAATGAAGTAAATGTGTCGATTGAGAAGCGAGGATTAAACACAACCAAGAATATAACACGCACTAATTGATAATCCACAGAAAAACTGCTTTTATTTGATAAATTATTTATTACTTGATTGATTTACTATATTGTATAATAGATTACTCTGCTTCTTCCTAAGCTATGTGCCCTATAAATGTTTGTACGTCCGCTGAGACACGGACCTTTAAGGGGAGTGTCTTAGTAGATGGTACATTTATGCCATTGTCTTGAACATTTACAATTCATTTCACATGATAATGCGCACCAATACTATAATCCAAAGCAAAAAATTATTAGGACTTTTTTTTATATCAAATTTGACTGACAGTGTGTCTAGAGATTAATTTGTTAGTATTAAAAGTTTAAGGTTTATTTCTTCCCAGTATTGTTTTGCGCTAATTGCACGACAAAGTGTTTCAGTGTGCTTGCTTGAAATTATTCCTACAACCATTGACTTCCTGCCACTTCCCACTTTTTACTTGTGCTGTAATTAATTCCACTTCTAAATTAACCAAATAACACGGTGTTATTTTTTAAATTCTTTTGTGGCAGCGCCCTCTACCCGGTATAGCCTCTGCTGCACATGTCAGCTATACCAGTCTCAATTTCACAAGCGAATAATAAACTAAATATCTCTGAGAAACTGAATTTATTGTTATTAGTCGCTTGTTGTGAAAACGCCAGTGACTTTGACTCTTGTCAAAAATTTTAGCTTTGTGGAACAAGGTAAATTAAGAAGTTATTTACTATCTATAAGACGGCTTACTCGAGGGGAAAGCCCAGAAGAACCTTTTTTAATGTCAATCCATTGGGAAAAACCCAGTGAGATATTAATATGTCACCCGCCTCGGTGGTGTAGTTAGCTAACGCGCTAAATTCGTGTTGAGCTAGACTGCCGAGGAGAGGGAGATTGAGGTTCAAACCTCGGTTGAGTGAATTGGGGGTGGTGTTTCCTAAATGGTTTTCCACTCTACCTCCATGTAAATTCGGGTTCACTTCCAACAAATTCCTTACCTATTAGCGTAATTAGTAATTAAGTATATAACACAAGTGGGTAGTAAGACGTGGTGCTAAATAAAAACCATAAAGAAAATTAATATATCACGATCAATCTTTACACAGGTTTATATTGCCTGAGGGGTGTCTAGGTCATCACAAACACTAATCATGATCCATGTTGTCCAGCAGGTTTGTGGCTCGATGTTGTCCAGTAGCCAATCCAAGTATACACTGACCCTCGTTTAGGCCTACATTCCAGGAGCAAACTCGTTAACTCAGGGCTTAATAACGCTATTCCCACTTTCCCAACGCAAGTATTTTCAAAGTCCCCCGCCAATTCATCAGAGATCCTCCACTGTCTCATGAACAAGAACGACCGCACGTAGAGCTAACCATCAGATATTGGTTCGTACTTCTTACGGGATTGCATCTTGTTGCACTCCTATAGAGCCTTTCAGATCTGTGAATTGGATTGGGCCCTTAGGTGGGTCCATTTATAATCTCATCTGTAGATTAACAACACGCACACTGTATAGCGACATTTATTTAAAACAAGAAAAGGGAATCTTGTATGTTTGAAAAAGAGCCTTTGTTAGATAAATACAACTCAAGACCTTTGGATGTGTATGATCAAAATTCAACCAATGAGCTATCCTAAATTATATAATGCTTAATGTACCATTTTCAATTTGTCTTAATACAGTGGGTTTTGCATGATAAATTAAGGAAAATTAACTACGCAGAAATGTTTGGAATAGTCTTAGTTTTAAATAAGATAAAGTAAACCTTTAAATTTAAATAAACCAAAAGAATTTATTTCCAGTAATATTTGATATCAAAATGGACAGTAATCTTTTTATTTTGACGTCATTTTATAAGAAAAAATATATTGAAATGAGTTGCAGTTTCAAGTTTTAAAAATTCACTCCACATTTGTGATATAAGCCAAAATAATGTTGCTAATTGAATTAATAGATAAATACAAAGGATTTAAAATAAACATTTCTAATTGGTGTTCATTCACTTCAAGAAATTCTAAAACTTTATTTTTGTTCACATAAAAACGTAAACAAATTTTTCCTCGTTATAAAATTCCAGGAAATTCTTTTGTTCCAAGGAGCTCTCTGGTATTCAAGTTTTAGGTTGCTTATAACTTGTAACTCATGCTAAAAGTCATCATAATCAAACAATAAATCACCCCTTTCATAATATAAATAAATGTAACCTCACTTTATTAGGCCTTGAAAACAATATGGCGGAGTGTTCAACGTTGTTAATGTGGACGTTAAATTTGCCAACCGGAAGGTATACCCCGCGTTAACTTTACGAGCCCTTATACTTGGACAGTAGCACTAATCAAAGGTAAAATAAAAAGTAGCGGTTGCTATCACATGACCTTTAGTTAACCCTATCGAATAGAATAACGTGACACTATAAGATTGGGCCTAGAGCAATACAAAAGTCAAATTCATCCCTATTTTCTTCATTTGAAGATTTATTGGGGTAGATTTGCCCTCTCGTATGAGACCAACAGCGTAGAGATAGGAAGAGGAGTGAGGTAGGGATGCTGTTTGTCACCCAGTCTGTTTAACGTGTATGGCGAGTGGTTGGTCAGGGAAGCCCTGGAGGGACGTGGCAATTACAGGATAGGAGGACGTGTCTTCAACACAATAAAATACGGAGATGATCTAGCATTGCTGGTCAAAAATAAAGAAGAGTTTAAGGAAATGATGGACCTGCTGGTGGAGATAGGGATAAGATATGGGATGGAGATCAACATAGAGAGACAAAAGTGATGGTGATTTCAAAAAATGAAGAGCCACTGGAAAACCAAATTGGAAATCAGGAGTTGGAAAACATAGAGCAATTCAAGTATATGGAAAGTCTGCTGGCAAAGGATGCCTATTTCAACAAGGAAATTAGGTCAAGGGTCGCCATAGCCAAGGAAGCTTTCAACGAGAAGAGGTTACTGCTGACCAGCAAGTTGAATATGAAACTGTGTAAGAAACTGAAGAAATGCTACATTTGGTGTAGCGCGCTGTGTGGAGCAGGAACTTGGAAAATAAATACTTGGAGAGCTTTGAAATGTGGTGCTGGAGAATGCTTAAGAAGATCAGGTGGACAGACAAGGTGACAAATGAAGAAGTCCTAAGAAGAGTAGGTGAGAAGAAAATTATTTTAAATGTGATTCTTCAGTACATAACAAACTGGATCGGACACATCTTTAGAAGGAACTGTCTTCTACACGATGTCATAGAAGGAAAGGCGTATGATAAGAAGAGCTTAAGAAAGAGAGTTCAAATATTGGATGACATGAAGGAAAGAAGAAAATTCTGAGAGCTGAAGGCGGAGGACAAAGCGCATTGGCGGTCTAAGTACACTGACAAAATGAATTGACCTGTCGTAAGACAGACCATCTAAAAATAATAATATAATTAAATGTTAGTTTAATTTAATATTTTACCTTCGCTTATAGCATATTATATGCTTAAAATATTTCTTAATTGTGAGGTGGCTACTCGTTGAATAGTTGTTAACTTTAAAAGAAGAATTGAAATTAACTGATTATGTTGAATACACCTGTTAATTTTGAATAATTATAGATTTGTGTTAATGGAAACGATATATTTGCTATAACATAAATTAATTTATTGTTAACATTCAGTCTATAAGTTTACCACATAGTACATAGATAAAGTATAAATTATTCTGGAGGAAGCTACAATAATTTGAAATTATATAATTAACTGGCAAACAATTTTTTTAGCCTCTTGATTCTGGGTGTTGGTTGTGGTTTTGACCTCGGAGGAGGCGTTGGGCTTGAAGTTAGGGGCTCTTTCTTAGTCGTCTTTAAAGAACGAAAAAACCTATTATTTGTTTTCTTCGCTGGGATCTCAGGCGGAACTTCTTTAGTTGGCGATTTGTTTCCATCATCAAATTCTAGTTGACTGTCCATAGACGTTTCTACCAAACCATTTCGGACTTCTTCAATGTTTGTTTCAACGACATTCGCATCCTTTTTAGTTGTTTCAGTGGATTCATTAGGCGTGGTAACCCTTGTAATATCACTACTAACATCTTTATTTAATTGTGTTAAGGTGTTGGCACATACAATTTCATTGAAGTTGTTTTTATCTTCACTTATGTTGTCGCTATTTGTTTTGATGTTATCACAATTATTGGAGTCTACTTGGGTGGGTAGTTCAAAGTTTCTGTTGGAAGTAGTTCTTTCGGATGTATCACTTGTGATTAGATTATTGTTGGGTATCTTGCTGACGTATTTTACTTCACTAAAATTTTCTATTTCGTCTCTCTCCTCAACACGTTCCCCACTGATTGGGATTTTTTTTTCAGAGGATACTACAACGAATCTTGCTATGTCAGACCCCTCTTTGATATTTAACGAATGTATGAACTCTTTCTTTGATTCTACTTTACGTTTTGATTCTTCAACAGTCAAGTCACTCAAATTGTTATTAATTGAGTCGTCTGAGTTTTCTCTCTCAGATGATGATGCAATCGAAGAATCAAATGTAATTTTATTTCTAGATTCTTCTATCAGTGAATCAGTTGTCAGATGATCCATAGGAAGAGAAACGTCACCTGGCAACTCATAGTTACCAGATTCTTCTGTCAGTAACCTACTGGTTTGATGTTCAATAGGAGGAGAAACATCATCTGTCAACTCATTGCTACCAGATACTGTTACCAGTGACCTATTGGTTGGATGTTCAATGGGAAGAGAAACATCCTCTAACAGCTCATTGCTACCAGATAATGTTACCAGTGACCTATTGGTTGGATGTTCAATAGGAAGAGAAACATCCTCTAACAACTCATTGCTACGAGATACTGTTACAAATGACCTATTGGTTGGATGTTCAATAGGAAGAGAAACATCCTCTAACAACTCATTGCTACCAGATACTGTTACAAGTGACCTATTGGTTGGATGTTCAATGGGAAGAGAAACATCATCTTTCAACTCATTGCTACCACATACTGTTACAAGTGACCTATTGGTTGGATGTTCAATAGTAAAGGAAACATCATCTATCGACTCATTGCTACCAGATGATTCTCTTTCTACATTACAAGTTTTTGCACTGGAACACTTGACAAATGGAATGGTCTTTCTTTGAGAGGCATTTTCCTCTACTTCAATGCCCTCTTCTTCATTGTTGAATTCTGTCTGTATTCTGTTGACAAGGAATCTGAGAGTTTCGTGATCAATCTCGGTTTGTTCCACGATAGGTTCGGTCTCATTAGTTGATGGTTGGATCAGATCAGATGAATTCTGGTGAGGGGTGCTATTTGACGTTCCTGAGCTACTCGTGTTGTCCCCAGAGGTCAATGAAGTATTGGGAGCCTGTGAACAAGGATTATACAATGGAAATGAGACGTGTAGTAATTTTTTTAATATATTTAAATAATGAACGTAATTAAATCAATGTGCATCTTATGGACTAGCTTAGGCCAGACAGATTTACTCTAGTTTTTATAATCCAGCCATCCCCAAATATAATAATTTTACAGGAGAGTTAAAAAAATCTTTCTACAGTAAACTATAACTCAAGTCAAGTGTTTCGAATTCATATTGTAGGAAATACCTTTAAAATAAATAAGTCAGAGTATAAATAATATTAGTATGTTATTTTGGTCAGAATTATAATTTAAATTTTGAAGATGGCCTGTTTTGCGAATCATCAAAGGAAATGGCCAGTTTGGCAACTGAACTAACGGTGTTCTAAATAATTGTTTATTATTAGTATTGTTACTTTCTAATATCGAGAGAAAGAACTGCAATTGTGAAAATTTTAAACCTCTAGATTATGATATGTCTGTTTTATATGTGTTTGAACTCAAAAAGAATTTGTAGGTCACTATCAAAGATGGTTAGGTAAAGCACTAAGAAAGATTGCAAAAGAACAAAAACGTGGCGGTAAAGGAAAATAGACACATTCTATGATCGACAAGTTACAGGACTACTTGCATTGCTTTACGTATTAATATCAATAATGATAAACACATGAGTAAGGCAATTTGAACCACTCTTTCTTTACCATTTGTCTGCCCGTGACGACCAACTCCTTCATGGTCAGTGCCCTGAGGCCAGTGAAAGTTACTGTTCATATCAAAAAGTTAAGTCAGCGGGTGCTTTATAAGCCTCTAAGCACTAAAATGGCTTACTTTAAATATTGTTCACAAAATAAAACATGTCTATGAGCGTCTCCCAAACCCAGAAATGCTTACACAGGATGACCCAAAACTCAAATGAGTCATTTAACGAAACAATTTGGAGAATAATCCCTAAAGAGTCATTTGTTGGCTTGACAACCATTAAAATTTGTGTGTTTGATGCTGTGTGACCTTTTGACAATGGATCTAAGGTAAAACTGTACGTATTGAAACAATGTATAAAACCAGGGAAATACTCTGAACTGAGTGTCATAATCTTTGTATAAAAGGGCAACAATGCACTTCATACTTTAGCCATCCTGCTAGAGCTTCTCCTCTCATCCTCATTGGCTGATACAAGGGCCGTCTATTCTTAAGTTCATACATAACACACAAAACATTAAGATAAAATCACCTTCATGTGTTGTGCACTATTAAAAAAATAGACAAAATATATCAATTATAACCATCATAATTGATAACGTGTTTCAACTTCTAGCGCACTATGTTTTATACACTACTTGCTGTTATGTGTTATGTATGAATATAAGCCCGGCCTTCAAGTGCAGTTCACCTTTAGTCATAGTTCTAGTTCTATTTATAATCATAGTTATTGAAATTGAAGAAATAAAGACAGTCTTCAAACTTTTTTTTAAATCTCTCGTTTGCTTTTCATTCTGCCATTTTAATGGTTTAGAGCCTTTCCTAGCAGTCTCATCGGTTTATATTCTACTCAAGGCAAAGCACAAGTATTTTCTGGAATTGAACCAACTATATTAACTGAGCATTATTCATCACGCTTTAGTTGTGAACGTAATTAATAATTACACTATTCCAACTTTATGTGCATTATGAACAGGACACCAAAAGATGAAGGGGGTCCAAACTTCCTCATCCCCTGAAAGAATTATCAATAAAAAAAGATCAACTCTAATCTTTTAAAAGATTCTTTGGCATCCTACTGGTGGACTACACCATGATCCACCGCAGGTAGAATCCCCTCCAACCCCTCATTCGTAACCCTCCTCGATGTTTAATAAAAAAAAAAGAAGTTCAACTGATCTGGCCATGGCAACATAGATCATTTTGAAAATAAATATTGAAGTTCATGTTTGTCACTAACAAAGCAACAATTAACAAAGATCAAAATTGTTGATAGGGGAATGTAAAGAGGCAATATGACTTGTTACTGAATGGTTGAGCACATCAATCAAGTAGCGCAGATCTAGTCAGCTGCTGTTTGTTGCTACTTGTGCTAATCAAACAATCACAGGGTGATTCATTCTTCAATGCACACAATCATTACAGTGAAACAAACGCGTCTTTTCAGATGACACTCTGATAAAGTGATAGTGTAAATCCACACTAATTCCACCCAGACGGGGATTTGAACTCTGATCACTACCGGATTAAAGGGAGGGAGGGGCTGCAGCACCAGGCCCCCGCTAGTTCAGGGGCCCTGGCTCCGGCTCCTGAACCATTATGAAAAATCTTATGCAACTTCAAAAATTGAATTGTATGCCCTTATTTATGTGAGGTGTTTTTTTTGTTTTGTGATAGTGTAACTACAACCCGAATTTCGAAATGGCTACAAAGACACCGGGTAGAAAGAAGAGGGGGAAATCACAAATTATAATATGAATAAAATCTAGCTTTGAAATAATTTATTTAACAAACAAAAATACATTTTAAATTAAATTACAGAAGAATGGGAGAAAAATGCAGCAATCCCATTTAAATTGGCAAAAAATAATAATTTTAGACTTGTTATATTAGAAGCAGCTCTTTCGAGCAATGCATTTAATTGGTGGGCATTTTTATAGAGCGACTACATCGCATGTCTGCGCGGTCAGTTTGTTGACTGCATGCAGCAAAGACTCTCCCTACTACTAGCAGAGCCCACATGACAAGTAAACAGTTGCTTAGATAACGGCAGTGACGTCAGGTTGTCATGGCAACCAGCCTACGATATATTCAGAGCTTGGGCGGTACGACCGGCTGCCATAGCACAATATGCTACCTTAAATTTACTAATAGGTGCGCTTGTTGTTTCACAGTGATGTGATTCTGGTTTTACTCATTTCCTCGACAGCACGGGGAACTTATGTAACGAAAAATTAATATTAACTTATGTTTTTCATTGTGTAATGAACAGAATATGAAAGAATTGGTGTGAATTTCAAAATATATTTTGTTTCTTCTTTTGCTTTATTTTGCAAAGGTGGGAGGGGGTGTTGGCGCCCTAGAGCCCTACCCCACGAGTCGCCACTGCATATTATATTTGCAAAAGTTTGTAGTTTTATCTACTTGTTCCTTGCTTTCCCCCTACTCCCTTTGTTAAAGCTGTTGACTGCTAAACAAGGAAACGCAATATGTACAGTTCCTTACCGCGCATGCGCTTAGTTGATAGTTCCCAACTCTTGTAAGACAAGGGCGCGACGTAATTATCTCTTACCTTTCTATACCTTTCATTCATAATGTCTATGATAGTCAGAAATTATATTTAAAAAAGTTCCCGGACACGGATTCCACTATGTCGTCTCGTCTGTTGAACGCACCTGGTGTAGAGCGGGCGGAGGAGTTGGTGGCGGGGGGGCCCGCCTCTTCTTGGGGCGGGCGCCCTGTGTCGAGTACCTGCTCTCATCGTCTGCACTCGCCGTCGTTATCACTGCAACACACCATGATATACCTCTTGGGATGGTATTGCACCAATACATATTTATTTGATAAAAGGTGCGTTATTACATTACATCACATTTTCTCTAAAGTCGGTACACTATGTGTGATTATAAAACTTAACACCAATCATGTTAAACATATTTACTATTGGACCATGAAATTAAAAAATAAATGTACCCAAAGTTGCTCTATTAATTAAAGTAAAAAAAAAACCTTATGCTATGTGTGTAAAGTTTGCGTTTTCATTTTGGACGGTTGAATTAATAACTGCTTTTGATGTAAATGTTTAACTTTTGGAGTTTGCCATTTTCTTTGATAAGACCCAGAGCAGGGATCGGGAACTTTTTTTTGCCTCGATTGACTTAAAAAATGATCACAGGTCCCGCAATCACCCACTCGACTTTTGTTTCTATTTTTGTCTAAACATCTTATATTTATTATCTAAATTAAAACTTTCTTCAAATACTTGTGTCCCCACCATTCTAGAAAAATTGTATAGTTATTGATATATTTGCAAATTTAGGAGGCACAAAGATCAAATTTTAACGATGTATTTTGTTACGTGATCGACTGAAAATTGCTGCAAAATGGACCAATTTAATGATTCGGATTCGAGAAATATGGGATTTGACCCATCTTTATCTAACAGTATGCCCAATGGTAATGAAGGCTTCAAAACATATTTCTCGACAAGATCACATGAGGGAAATAACTCCTCGACATTTTCGTAAAAGAGCGGCGGTGAGCTGCGTCCAGACAGCCGACTAACAATCTTACTAGTTCTGCTGAGAAAAGATTGCTGTTACTAGGATAAAGTAATAATCAGTTTTGTAAGCAAACATTTACTCAACCTATAAGATATCTCAATACATTCTTCTGCGCCAAATCTTTGTACCCATCCGCTAGGACTATATACGTATTTTAATTAAACTAATAAGGTGGGGGTGAAAAAGGTAGCATCTTTAGAGAAAATGTATCAAAATTTGCGTGGAGTGGGGGTGGTAAACCATTAAGGATGAATCAACCCCAGTAAACCTGGTTTAGATTCAATCTCCCCGTCAGCGTCACCGGGAAACCAAGCTAGACGAGTATGACCTTTAGTCGGCGCGCCCACAGATGCCTGTAAGGTAGTTTAAAGATAAACACACATTGGATTATTGTTATCTTGGTTTGTAATTATATTTTAACAAATATTAGCTTGTTATCTTATCACATTACACACTTAGAACAATAAGTAAATGTTTCATCTTTTGCTGAAATGGTTGAGTTATCGAGGCCAGCAAAAGGAGAAATGTAAGCTCAAGAAATACTTTCCAAATTTCTTGTTGTGTATTAGTGTCCTTACCAGGAGCTCTGACAGTCTTTATTTATTAAATGGTTCACCCTTACCTTTCCATGAAAATGTGGGTACACTTCCTTTGAATTTCTACTTTCCTTGCTCCCAATCCACTAGCGTGATTAAATACAGATAGCCCGGACGGGTAGTAAGACTCGACTTTCACAAAATATGTCTACGGCCCGTTTTTATAGAGTAGTACATCTATTAATACGGTTATCAACGACTTGATTTTAGGAATTAGGATGAGGATAATAGTTTTAGAAAAAGTTACCCACATTTGCATGGAGAGGAAAACTGCAGTAGTAAGCCTACCTCAGTGTATCCGAACCTTGACCTTCCCATCACAGGCAATAGTGTTGATTGCGAGCTAGACGCCCTAGACCATGTGACCACCGGTACAGAATAACTATTGGTCTATTGGCCACACGTTTGATCGCTTTCCAAAATATATTGTCTAATTTACATAAGAAGGGCCTTATATGACAGCTAAAGAAGTTATTGTAGGATATGATTATACTTTCATGATTTCATACGTCAAGTGATGTGATCTGCAATAGGACCATATTACTTGCTTCGGTGGCGGTGTGATCTAACGCACTACTATCGCAGTATACTAGACTGCCGATGATGGGCTGATCGAGATTCTGATCTCGGTCGAGTGTATTGAGGGTAGTTTTCCAAATGATTTTCCACTATCCCTCCACAAAAATGAAGGTACACTTTCTATAAATATAACCTTCATAGTTCCTAAAACCATTAGTGTAATTATTACATGAGCGTATAACCCGAAAGGGTAGTAAGACGTTGTGCTAAAACAATAAAATCATATTCCTGACAGTCTCTTCTGCTCTCCTGATCACTGACACAAGTTTCACCTGCTATGGTGCACTTAAGACAGTCTCTTCTGCTCTCCTGATCACTGACACAAGTTTCACCTGCTATGGTACACTTAAGACAGT
>CABFOW010001645.1:23151-54770 GCA_902141385.1 Timema californicum
TACGTGCTCCCCCAACCCCAATCTCCCCACTCAGTCCCACCGGTTATCACCCGAGACCCTTCGTCCTTACTCCTTCTACCCTACATCTGTGCCCTACGCCAGCAACAAGACCCCCGAGTGGGCTAACTCCCCCACGCCAAGATCCGCAAAGTCTTGAAGAACCTCCAGACGACCTTTGACTCCACGGCGGTGGCGAAGTTAACTCCGCTATCTCCAGACCAGCAAAGAGGTTAACAACGAGTCGCCACAAGATAACACAGAACGAGCTGGTGGCGACTATCAGTTCTGGCAGCCCGACGTGGTGCCTACGACAAAGAAGAGGAATTGAAATTCCCTGGACCCACAACCTACACGACCCCAACGTAACACTCAACACTACCGGAAGTGAAACAATCCGGTGGCACCCAAATGACACCAACAATCAACAAGATGGTGATGACAAGAGGACATAAATGCAACATCCCGGCGTGTACCCCAGGAGGGGAGCAACACTAAGTAACATGCATAGGTTGTCAAAAACCTTACCACCACTTTTGCCTCGGATGGGTCGACGAGCCGCGAGACCCCAACGTGTCACTCTACCAGAGCATAACCTGCATGGAGGCCACTCCAACACTACGGTATTGCCCAGGACTCGCCTGCACCGGTGAAAATGGCCACGAAATAACCTGTGAGGACTGCTGGAAAACCTACCACTACAGATGCTTGGGTTGGGCAAACGAACCCAAAGACCTGAACGGCCTTTTCTTCAGGTGTTCCCCATGCCGACGCTGCAACGCTTCAACCTCAAGCTCACCACCATACCAACCTCCCCCCAATACCCATTAACAGCCGTACCACAACCGTTACCTTGCCGTAACACTACCAATATTCTACGGCCGAGGACACGAGGACCCAAGCAACTTCACCCGTCGTTGTGAAAGCCAATTCCGAAGAGCACAAATAGATCCAATAGAATGGTTACCCCGCACCCAACATTAACTCAAGGATGCCGCTGCAAAATGGTGGCAAATACACGTAGAGTATATAACCACATGGGAGGAATTCCAGATACACCTGACCAGCCACTTCACCAGTCCAACCATCCTCACAGCTCTGCATGCCGAATTCTACGGGAGAGAACAAAAACATACAGAAATGGTGGAAACCTTCCTTCGAAACACAGTACGACTATACCAACGCCTGACCCCAGCATCCCCATTGGACAACCTAATTCCACTATTGATCGAACTGGTCCACCCAGGATTACGACCATTTCTTCGGGCGCCTGTGTCCCAAGACCTAGAAGAGATGATTAACAGAGCCATCGACGTGAAACGAGACCTAGCCAAGAGCTCCTATACTCCCCAAGCAATGTCACGGCCAGCCAAGACTCCGGATACCTCACCTGAGACCCTGCCTCCGAGATGTCACTACTGCCCGGGACGTCACTTTCATCGCAACTGCCCCATTCTGGGTCAGCGATGCCAAGATAGGGGAAACGGCAGGTCAAAGGAGAAACCAGCCTCATCTTTGGCCAAGAGATCCCAGGCCTACAACCAATGATCCTCAGCGTCATTCAAGCGACAGGCAAGACCATACCGCGGGTCCTCTGCGAGATCTCCTAGCGAACGCTCCTCGCCCTACTCAACACCGGAGCTACCTCCAACTTCATTCACACAAGGCACCTCCCCTCCCACGAGCACCGGACCTTGACCCCATCCACCTAGCCAAGGTCGGGAGTACCTTGACAACCCAGGGCCAGGTCCAATTAACGGTGACCATGCAATCGCTCACCCTCAACATCACCTGCCTCGTCTCGGAGGAGCTCCGCGAATCACTAATTTTAGGACAGCCTTGGTTCACCGAAAACAAGGCCGTTATTGATTACGAACACCAAAGAGTCCTCTTTGGGTCTCAAGAACGTTACGCCCTATCATGGAGCCGAAAACTCCACGAACAAGCAGCTCCAATCCTGGAAGCGGACATCCAGCACCACGCACCTCCGGAGTACCAAGACAGACTGCTACGACTCCTAGACCGACATCGCAACCTCTTCACAACTCAAGGCCCCCTAAGAAGAACAGGTAGCATCACCCACCGAATACAACTCAAGGACAACCGGAGAGTCATGGTCCGACCCTACCGGTACTCCACCACAAAACGTGCCATCATCGAAGAGCAAGTGCAAGCGATGAAGAATCAAGGAATAGTAGAACCCGAGAAGGCCGATTACAACTCCCTCATCGTAATCGTAGGAAAAAAGTATCACACACCCCGCTTCTGCGTAGACTACCAGCAGCTCAACAATGCAACCTGGGACGTCAACCCACCATCAGTCAACTTGCACTACACCCTCAAGGACTTAGGGGAAGGCAAGATATTAATCACGCTCGACATGAAGTCCGGATATTGGCAAGTATCACTAGACAAAGAATCAAAGCCCCCGACAGCCTTCACCCCACCATCTGGAGAAACGTTACAGTTCACGGTTATGACTTTTGAAATCAAGGGCTCACCTAGCACGTTTCAACGCCTCATGAGTCAGGAGGTATTGATAGGATACACCGGCAAGATCTGCTTCGCCTATCTCGACGATGTGATCATTTATTCAAACACCTGGGCTGAACATCTCATCCACCTGAGTAAGGTGTTAGAACGGTTCCAATTACATCAATTAACCTGCAACTTGGAGAAAGGCCAGTTTAGAAGAACCGAACTAGAATTCCTCGGTCACCTTGTCTCCGCCCATGGGAACGTCCCACAATCACCAACCATCAAGGCCATCACCGAGGCTCTGAGTCCCCGAAACAAGAAACAGCTCCATCAGTTCCTTGGCCTATGCAATTGATTGCGTGAATTTGTCCATCGGATGGCCAAATTTACCTCACCGCTCACCACACTATTAGGGAACAAAGTACGTTGGAGGTGGACCCCAGAACTTGAAGCCACCTTCCGGGACTCAAAATTGCTTTTACCCAACTAAAACAGTTAAAACGCCCAGACTCGAGTAAACCCTTCATTTTACAGACGGACGCCAACGGGATAGATCTGGGTGCGGTACTATATCAAGAAGACGGCAAAGGGAAGCAAATCATTAATCACACCATTGCAAAACTGACCCCTACCGAGCAGCGATATCACAGTAACGAACAAGAATGACTCGCCATCGTCTGGACAATAAAACGTTACCGGTATTATCTTGAAGATAATCCTTTCATTCTTCGGACAGACAACCGAGTGCTGACTTGGCTAAACACCACGAAGGACCAGAGAGCAAAGTTCGCACGATGGGCCATACTTCTGCAAGAGTTCCAATTTTCCATGGAACACTGCCCAGGGGAAAATAACACTCTCCCCGACGCCTTATTCCGACAACCTAACGAGGAACACACTGAAGAAGCGGTACAAGATTGGGCTCGCTTGACACCACCCCCATGCCATCAATCAACCGAGGGTGAACCAGAAGCCCTCCAAAACCTCAAGACTGAGACAGAACCATTGCATGACGTTGTCAAGAACGACCAGCGATACGACTCAGAAATACAAAGCTGTATCAATCGCTGGAAGATGCTTAACACCAGTAACCAGATTCCTAGCAAAGAAACCGATCTCCATTTCCTATAGAAGCACCACGTGGAAGATGACGTCCTCTGGCACAGAGAAACCAAAGACGACCCGTGGAAGCTTTTAGTCCCAAAAACGACCCGCCAACTGATCCTATGGACGTACCACGACGACCACCATGCCGGACACCATTCCCGACACCCAGGAGAGGTGGAAACTACACGCGCCATCTAACGAGGCTACACTTGGAAAGGCCTACGGACGGAAGTATAACACTACGTCCGCAGTTGTATGCTATGCGCCTGTCATAAGGCAGGGAGCCATCAAGGTACTGAGCCTCTACGACCATGCCAACCTCGCCAACCGTGGGAGGTAATGACACTGGATATTATGGGACCATATCCCCTGAGAAAAGAAAAAAAGCGATTCATTCTAGTAATAACGGACCTGTTCTCCCGATGGGTAAAAGCTCAATCTCTACCCTCGTCAGAGGTCAGTCAGATCATCCGGACCCTCGAGCAGCAAGTGTTCCCACGTTTGGGGTACCCAAGATACATCCTGTCGGAAAATTGACCCCAATTCTTCAGCAGGACATGCCAAAAAATGGGACGTTGACCCCTGGACCACTCCGATTTACCACCCACAAGCCAATCCCACTGAACGAAGAAAACAGGAGATCAAGAAAGGGATCAAGCTACGCCTCTCCAAAAATCACTGAGCATGGGACCAACACCTTCCAATGATCTTCTTCAACCTCCGCTACTGGAAAAATGAAGCCACAGGGATGACTCCCAGTGAGCTACTCTTCGGAAGAACCTCATAGCAACCAGGAGAATGGAGATTTGAAAACTCAGTCCCCAGGTCAACAGAAGAGAGGAACCCGTCGCTAAGACCAGAGGAGAGACAAGAAAAAACCCTAGCCAGCCAAGCCAAATATCAGCTAAGATACGCCCAAACCCCAATAAATTCAGCCAAGCCTCTGCAGGAGAACGACCTCGTATTAGTCCGGACCCACCCACTCTCCAACGCCACAGAAGAATTTCACGCCAGGTTCGCTCCCAAATGGGAGGGTCCACTCCACGTCTAGAAAAGAAGAGGGGGTGTATACTGGGTCCAATACCCAAACGGACACTTGCGCAAAGTGCGTAGGGTACAACTACGCCCAGCCCCACCAAGGTATCCAAAGGTGGAACCACCCCGACCGGAAGAAGAGGCACGACAAGAACTTACTTCCGTGGCGACTCCAGCGTTCCCCGTGGACGAGGTTGCCAGCCAGTGCAACTCCAACTCAAGGGATCGACGATGGAGTGAAAGACTACGACCCCGGGACACGCAGGCACAGTAAGACTAGGGCCCAAAAGTAAGGACCTTCACAGTCAAGGGACAATAGTGCGCGGCTGAAGCAACAATAGTGCGTGGTGCCAGAACGTGACAAGCAAACATAGTGCGCAGCCGAGTGACAATAGTGCACGGTACGAAAACGTCACAACCAAGTGAGCAAACGGGTAAGCCCACCGACACTTCAGGACAGGGATGGGCAGCATTAACCCAAAGACAACATTTGGTATCAGGCAACTGCTACCGTAAACTCAAACGTATGTTGTAAGAGGGTAACGTTAATTATGACCACTCTATCCCATGAATGTAGGTTTTAAGTATTGTGTAATTTGTTTATTACCATCTTATTGCGTATATTTAATGAATTGTATAACTTTGGCTTTGATCATCTAACTTGTAAATCTAGATATAAGGAATTTATATATAACTTGACTTATGAGATCAAGATTAGGGGCCACCGCGTACACGAGCTTCAACAATTAAGGGGGGATTGTTATACCCCAATCAACCATGTCATAGCCAGTCCTTGAATGGACCCAGTGTAGCTAGGAGTTAGTACGCTCTTGCACACGCTACCTCTGCCGTCCAACGCTGCGTCGGGAAAAGGGATGCATGCACCACGCCAACAACTCCTCCACCCCGGTCTGACGGACGGTTGAAGGGTATAAAAGCGGCTGGCTCCCAACTTAGATCATGAGTACCGGTAGCAATACCGGGCCAGTACAACCGGTACTCATTTTGTAGAGGCCTTGCCCACAGTAAAACATCAGTAAATGGGCCTTTAAGCATAACACCGGGTAATGAACTATCAGTCTCAAACCCTCCTTCCATCTTTCTGCCTCACCACGCCATTCTAAGTGCCGAAGTCCCCATACTCTACCTGCCTCACCGCGCCATTCTGAGTGCTGAGGTCCCCTTCCCCCCTACCTCACCGCACCATTCTTAGTGCCGAGGTCCCCGTCCTCTCCCTGCCTCACCACACCATTTTGAGTGCCGAGGTCTTCTTCCTCTCCCTGCCCCACCGCGCCAATCTGAGTGCCGAAGCCTCCTTCCTCTCCCTGCCTCACTGCCCCATCTTGAGTGCTGAGGTCCCCTTCCCCCTCACTATTCCCCTACCCCTTACAACCCGGCTTCTCCCCTCCCCCACCTAACCACCCGTGTGTGATCACCACCTTATAACCTGACCCCCTCCTATTATCTTCCAATGCCTTCGTCAGTCTTTCGGTAACCGGCTCGGGAACGACATGGGATTTACGAAACGCGCCGGAGAGGCCCAACAAACGAGACAGCAAAACGCAAAGAACCGGTCCAGCGGCAATAACAACCCTACCCCGCCAGGGCCCAGCACTTCGGCACGCTAGCCGTCCCGGTTGCCAGACATCAGGGATTAAACTCTACCGACTCACCGAGCCACACTCCTACCCACTCACCCCCTCCTCCCTGCCCCCGTACTCCTATATACTTTTCCCCCAGCCGCTACTCCCGCAAACCGCCCACGCTACGTGCTCCCCCAACCCCAATCTCCCCACTCAGTCCCGCCGGTTTATCCCCTGAGACCCCTCGCTACACCCGCCGTCCTTACTCCTTCTCCCCTACATCTGTACCATACACCAGCCATCAATACCGCCCTTACCCACAGGGTGTAGTTTATTTTATTATCACCCCGGGGCTACGTAAGATCTATATACGTATTCCCGGCGGTAGCACTGCATTTACTCTTTCCCCGACCGGCGCCGGCGGCTCCTCCGACCGGCTCCAAGCCTCCCGCAAACTATTCATTTTATCTCCCCACGTTTCTTGTTTACTCCCTCTGTTTCCGCGCTTTGTCCCTCACCCTTTGTACTGTAGTATTATTTTAAGGTCCTGGCGACCATATATGAGCTATGGGGTGGGTTTTTGTAATATTTTCCCACCCCTAACCCACTGAGTGTTCAATTCAGCCCGCCAGGGCGTCAATGTTGTCCTCTGTGAAGTTTTGTTATCTGTTTCTATGTCGTGTCTGTTATCGAGAGCCCCTCGGGGCTGGTGTCAACTGTCTGTCCTATATGTTTCTACGTGTTTTATTCATGTCTATATACTTATGTGTTTAAGAAATAATAAATAAACCATACAAACAAACAATACCGCCGAGTGGGCCAACTCCCCGATGACCATATGGTGCCCCGTGCCAAGATCCGCAAAGTCCTGAAGATACCTCCAGACGACCCTTGACTCCACGGCGGTGCCGAAGTTATCTCCGCTATCTCCAGACCAGCAGGGAGGTAAACAACGAGTCGCCACAGGATAACACAGAACAACCCGGTGGTGACTATCAAGTTTAGGATCAATCCTGATGTTGCCATTAACTCCCATTTTTATTTTCAAATTGTCCAGTGACGACATTGTTTGAACCTTATAAATATTTATGGATTAAAGAATTATCAAATTATTTCCTGAAAGTCTGTCAACTAATGCTCTCCCTATAAATTAAAAATCGTGAAAGTTTACAATATTCCCCTCATAAGTGACACAGTGACTATATTCCTCAGAGGTTGTTCTAATTTGATTGGCTATAACTGATCAATAATCTGGAAGAGTTTAGCACAATCTTTGATGTCTTTGAAAAGTCTTAACTAATGCATTTCTTTATGTTGTTCACTTTTAGAGTAAGAAGCGCTTGTTAAATTCTGCATAGCAGTATTATATTCTGAACAAGATGACATTGCCCAAAACCACAGTGCTCGCTGACTCTTTACTGGCATTATTAATTTCAATAACATCTAGTTCTTGCTTGATAGCTTTTAGTTCACCCACTGACCCAGTGACATGCCTTTCTTGCAAATTAAACAAATTTCTGTTTCATGTTCCATACTTATTTCCATACATATTCCAACATCACGATCTGAACCGGTAAAGAAGAAATGAAATATATTTACAAACAAGCAACATGGAAACTGACAAGAGGTGATGTATTGTCAACAATACAAAATATCAACCATTTAAAAATTGATATAACATAAAATAGTGGAGTGGCAAAGTTACAGAGGCGTAGGAGGAAGAATGATGGCCTCAGAATTATTGGTGTATGCTGTCATAAAAATAATGTCATCAACACAGTTAAAAAACTTGTCCAAAAACAACATCAAAAACCCAATGAGCTGTTAAAAACCGTCAGAAATGATGTGCCACATTCAATAAAAAAAATTTATTTGTCGCAAGCTGTTTGCGGCCATTTTGAGTTTTAGAAAAAATTGATAATCTTCTATCCTCGAATTTTGTCGAACTTTTAATATGTCGTTACACAAGACATTAAGACAGTTGGAATCACTTGTGCTGCTAGTTTCCCCTGACTACTATATTCTAGCACTACGCAGGGATACAGTTGATATAAAGCACATGAAAGCAAAACAGCAATCTTGATCAACATTTAGAAGCTCAAACTTTCAAATTTAAGTGGTTCGACAACTGTATTCTTTCTCTGGGGGTTTTTCGAGACTGCCGGTTTGGTCGTGGATACATCTATCTGATGACTTTAGTATGAATGTCGATTAGTATTATTCCTATCAGTGTTGGCCCATGCTGTATAGTATAAAAAAGAAAAAAAGTATCAACAAACTTCAAGTAAAAAGATAAGAAAGCGTCACATCCGTACGTAACCTGGTAGACCCTCAGCAATACTCCTAATGAACCACCCGCAGACTAATCAAGAAGACTAATTGTCCTGCATTATTCGTCAAGACTGCTGCTGTCTAAGACCATAACATTGTGAACATCCTGAGGATTAGTCTTCATGTTGTTCGTGGTGTTGTTATCTAAAATAGTAGTCTTGCGGGATTGGTAGTTCGGTGTTGATGCAGGACTGCCATATCTATCTGAGCCTTGGGAATATCTAGTTCCTAGTGTAAGATAAATTAGCACCAGACTGACACACCTGACTGACCAAAATTAATTATGTTAATTATTTTCGTGTGGTTTGATTGGTAAAAGCCCTGTTCATATGGAGAGAGAATATCGATACCGATGGTAGAAAAATAATCTCTGACAAGGATTTATAGCTTCGAATCTTTGTTTACATGTGTCAACCACTCGACCTATTTGGGCTACCCTCATTCTAACCCAAATTGTCTTCTCAGAACATACTTGAGATATTTAAAATATACTCATATATATTTACTGTATTCATAAAAAGTAAGATCTAACATTAAGAATTAGCCTTATCTGAGAAGTGTGTATTTTTATATTTTCTGCGGGAAGTTATTGTTTTGTTTCTATGCTGTTCTGATGCCTTGTTTACAGGTAGTATGCTGGCCGATGTCTTGGTTAGCTCGTTTTTCAATTAGCAGACAGTTACCGATTACCTTTACTAGTGGACAGTTAAACATTATAGGCCAATTTTTTGTTAGTTAAAAGAAGATCAGGTCTCTTGAAAACACATTAGCTCAAATTTCATGGACGGTCGCTTTGACCTTTTCTTCGCATAGCCGAATTCGATCATAAAAATGTTGCGTAGTTTATACCCTAAGGACTAATTGATTATTAAAATATGTTTGCAGAGCTTATATATTGTTACTAAAGCTAACACACAGTTTATTAACAAAAGGGGTTCATAGTCCGTCCTCTCAGAACTATTTGTTTATATTCTTATCTGAGACACGTATTTATAACCTTACTAAAACACTTCTGATTTGATAAAGTTTCGTGCAAAGGCTCCAAAGTGTGATTCTCAAGTAATGTAATGTAAGGCAGGCAATTATTGCGACACCCGCTTCGGTGGCCACATGGTCTAAGGCGCTACTCTCGCAGTAGATTAAACTGCTGAAGACCGGGTTTAGATCCCGGTTTAGTGTAATGAGTGTGGTTTTTCCTAAATGCTTTTACACTCTCCCTCAACGCAAATGCGGGTACACATCCTTTAAATACAACCTACATACTCCCTAACACATTAGTGTAGTTAGTCAATAATCATGTAACCCAAACGGGTAGTAAAACGCGGTTCAAAAAAAACTACTGCGAAATGATATGAGCTATGATATCAGGAGTAACATTTTCAGAGCAGGAACTGAGTAATTACATTAAATGTTTTCGTGTTGAATTGTTATAGTAATTAGTACTGTTGCATAGGTTATTTATGGTGGTTATTATCGCCGGGGGAACTATATGCTGTCTATAGGAAAACAGCCTTGTCATTCTCTTGTTCTCACGTGGTAAATATTTCCTTAAACATAGGACAAATTTTACAACCCTGGTTCTTCGGTGTTTCCAATGACTCCTTATTACCCCAGCTTACCACCCACCGACATAACTGAAAGTGAGTAGATTTGGCAACAGTTACCTGAGAGAGCGAAGATAAAGCTTTTCTCCGTAACTGTGGATTCACACGTTCGCCGAAATACTCGTGCATAACATAAACATGGTCACGTGACCAGATCTAAGCAAATCACAAGATTTCCGCCTAATCAGCGCGAGCTGTTCCGTTGGAGTTTAACTCATTTCTACTTTGTCCACTCTACCTGAGATGTACGGCAAAGGAGAACCAACCATTTCAAATTAGTGCACGTGTGCATTTGACAGCGCATGCGCTCTACAGCTAATAGCGAGCAGACAGCTTCGTTGTAAGGAGATTTGAAATAACCCGTTAATACAACTCGTGTATCGATGTATTGGATTGTGCCACGACACACATTATAATTTGTAAACATCCATCGGGACAAATATCTAAAATGTATGTGTATCCACTAGAAAATAAAATATGTTGATAATCAGCTGTTTTAAGTTGGCGTTGAAATGCATCATGGGTCAACAGACAGCGTGTCATGTGAATTGTTGCGCTTGAAGGCAGATTCTGATTACTATTTTCAGCGAACGTGTGAATAAGACTTTAGACCTACAGTTTCCTCAGCGATCATATTAGGCGTAGTGTGTTTGGGACAGAAACTAGGAATATTGAAGTGCCTTGCTTCTCAGCCGGTTTTAAACGGTGTAAAGACCAAAATCCGTTACATCAGTATTCGAACTAAGGTCTTCGAGACGTATTAGTTCAAGGCCTCCTCATTTTGAACCTTTTGTTTTCATTTTAAGCAAGAAATGATAGTTTTACAAATATTTTTGTCTGTACACTGGCTCTTACTATACGCCCAGGCTGGGCACATTTTAATCAAGTTAACGGTGTAGGGATGAGGAAAGTATAGTGATTATATCCTCATCTGCGTGGAGGAAGAGTGGGAAGTCATTTTTTTAATACTCGCCCGGGATTTGAATTCCCACCTCTCTAACACAGACAAAAAAAAATATTAGACGTATCTGACATTTGGTTCACGTTCCCACAGATACGTATTTCTTGAACTTTCGAGTAAGTTTTTAATTTTAGGTAAGAAGTGATTTTTAAGTTACAAATATATTATTATTATCATCACCGTGTCTTACTACCCGTTCGGGTCATACACACGCTAGGGTGGTTGTGAGGTGAAATGGAAGACCTACAGTTTAACGTAGAATCCGATCAACGGTGGAGGCCTGGCATTCCCCACATTCACAAGCTGTGATTAATACAAGTCTTGTCAGAGGTGAAGGAAGGGTTTGGCAATCAGATAAATCTGTGTCGGGACCGAGGATTGATCCCCGGACCCCCAGCACAGAAGTCTGAAACCTTATCCCTAGACCGCCAGGCCACAAATATAACCGTACAAAGTATAATATTCGTACATATTGAACTAATACATCATTTCGATCTTACAAGCTTCACTTTTAATGTGCAATGAATTGCGGACAAGTGTTAGCTTTCGTGTACTAATGTAATTTGTACGAACGGCGACATAAAGACACTACCGAGTCGCCAGTGATTATGGTAACTCATAGTAGCCGAACACGTCCACCACAGACTTTGCGCTAAATATGAGTAAAGAATGACCCTGAGCACGGGACGATCCTGGATAGCTCAGTGGTATAACATTGGCACGCAAAGCCAAGGGTCACGCGTTTTATCATCGTGCACGGGCGGCTCGTGTATAGTCACTGCGGAACTGCAGCACCCCCTATTTCCACTTGATATTATCGATAACATTTAATATAGTGAGTCATTTTTTCTTTAATTCTTTATTTATTTTTGTAGTACAATATATATTCCTTAAGCTTAGTGTCAGTACTTCAGTAGCCATCTCCCAGTTTATGAACAAGATACAAAAATATTTGTATGGAATTGTGCGCTTCACAGTGCCAGTGACGTGGTGTTTGACTGTTGTGCTCATGCGCACATAAGAGGTGGTGGAGAGGAAGGCGGGACTGCCAGCTAGAGAGAGCACTGTTGCTCTTGCAGTCCCGGTTCTGGCGTGATGGTGGAAGGAAGTGTTTTTTTTTACTCAGCGTGTGTTGTACTTAAAAAACCGTGTACTATATTCTTGAATGTGATAAAGTGTAGAAGAGTTTAGAATTAGATTATTATTCTGCTTTCTGCTATTCTAATTGATTCTATTTTTTTCGGCTTTTTTTATTCAACAGAAAGACTAAGTGCGCTTGCAGTACTTTCAATGGAGAAAAATTTCCTCAATTGACATCCAGAGATTAAGGAGAAAATTATTGAACTATTTGCGCAAATTAAAACAAGACGAATGGATTTCATTTTTAAAGGAATAAATCAAGCTTTAACTATAATAATCTAAGTTAAAGTGAGTAAAACTGTATTTTTTTGTTAAGATTTTATAAAGTTCCTGAATAGTTTTTCTTTTTATACATGTTTTTTTCCTTTTACACAATTTTAAAACAAAGGCTAAAAATTTTCTGGAGCAGCACCCCCACTAGTTTTAGCTAAGAGCCACCACTGAGATCGTGTCCATGTTTCGTTTTTCAAAATTACTAATATAATAATATCTTGCAGCAATAGCCTTGTCAGATCTTTATATAACTTTTCGAAGCAAACTATAATTGACTTCCAATGATTAACAAGAGCTTGATAAAAACCGAAACGATTAGCGCTAAAACCTGTGAGTAAACGAACAAAGTGGTCCACCGTCATTTTGTTAGCGATGTGACGCACGCCATGATACCACCTGTTATCAGAAGGCCTTGAGTCCATGTGTGCGGTGGCATCTTTTGCTGCATACGTCACGCACAGAACGACTGAAGTTCGCTTGCTATCGCCCAAATAACTTAACCCACGGCACAAACATCATATAGACCCTTAAGTTAGTTTCTAGTAGTTCTGTGAGCAATATACCTCTCTCCCTCCATGTTACTATCGTTACTACAGTCTTACTAGTAGTTCGGTGAACAGTAGACCTCCCTCCATGTTATTATCGTTACTACTGTCTTACTAGTAGTTCTGTGAAGAGTAGATCTGACTCCCTACATACTGTTATTTTTAATACAATATTAACATTCCTCCGTGGATATGAAATTGATATTTTTCTTTGGTGATCAAGCTGGACAAAAAAATAACACTACGGTACTTTCAATAATACATCATATTCATAGAGAATAAACAGTGTTCACGCAGTTTAATACTACAGTCTCGCTATATATGCCAAAATGTACAACAACAACAAAAAAGGCCCGGGGTATTCGAACGCGATCAATTAGAATTTTAAATTTATATCGTTTAAGATTTGTTATGAGTTATAAAAAACCTTTTGAGCGGCTACTATAATGAAACGGGTAGCCAGATTGAAAAACTAAGTACATACTTTGTTCGACCTGGGTTCAAAGAATGTCCCTGCCAAATTTCGTTAAAATCGGTCAACGCATTTGACAGTTATCACGGAACAAATATCCGGACAGACGAATTGCCAAATCATCAACAACTGTTTCCAGCCTGTGGCCGGGTCACTTTTGTAAAAAATGCCTCCATCTTCCTCTATACTTCCTGCATTCTTCTCCTCTCACTTGAACACTTCCTGTTATATGTTCCTTCCAGCTCTTTCTTGGCCTCCCTTGCGGTCTTTTCCCCACATACTTCACTACCTTTTCCCCCCCTTGCATCCTCTCTTTTTCCAACATCTTTACATACCCATATCAAGTCTTGCTTCCTCTACTATCTCATGTACTCCCTGTAACTCCCAGATAAGGTAATTCCTAATCTTGTTTGTCCTCGTGACAGCTAACATTCTCCTCGCAAACTTCATTCCCATGGCCTCAAATGCCAATGCCAAATGTTCACGTTTAAACAAGACTGTTCTATGCTCAGTTAATACTGTGATTACATCAAATCTTGGATAAGCTTAGGAATTTACCTTGAGGGATTTATAATTCAAAGCTTTCATGTAAACTAGCTCTTGTAATGCATTTAGCAGATAAACCCATATGTAAACTCTAAATAGTTCAAGTATAGATAGTTAAAATAAATTTAATGCATATTAACTAGAGATGGGCCAAACACCATATTTATTGAATACAAATCTTAAATTTTATTTCGAATCTCGAATACAAATTTGAATCCTCGAATCTTTGAAAATGTACCATTTACACCAAAGTAAAAATATTTAAAATTGAATTTAATAAAGATATTTAAGGCTTGATGCCAGTGCCTAATTCTATTTTGTTTGTTTTGTATGTTACGTCATAAACCACAAAGAGAACACTTTTTAGTAAGTTAATTGTATCAATACAATTTTGTCATATTTTTTTTGTGATTATGTTACTCTTATAACTGCACAAGTATAGTCTATATAATTCCATTTACCAACAGATTACATTTTTTTTATATCAAGTCAAATTCTTCAGAATAGTATTCTTGATATTCTTTTGAGATTTTTTACTAATCTCGAATATCATAATATTGAGATAATCGAGGTTTCGAGCTTCTCATGTCTAATATTAACTCTAGAAGTAGACTATACTGCCAATGACGGAGAGATAGAGCTTCGAATCTTAGTCGGGTGTTCTGAGGGACGGTTTTCCCAAATGTTTTTCCACTCTCCTGTAATGCAAATGCAGGTAAACTTCCTATTAATATAACCTTTCTAATCCCTAAAACCATTAGCTTAATTAATACATAAGCGTGCAATCAGAGCGCGGTGCTAATAAAACTATTGATAGCAATGAATATAGCGAAACTATTGATATCAATGAATATAACAAGACTATTGATTGTAATAAACATAATATTTTTGCAGTTTTTAAAGCAAAACAAAATGTAAATTAGTGTTCAGTGGATACCTACGTTTAGTTTAATTTTATACGCGTGGTAATATTAACAAGTTCTCTAATATCCGTCATGAGCATAGCGGGATTAGACGAGAAACATTTTTAATGAAGAGATTAAAGTTATCGTCAAATTCCAGGATGTCTATGATGAATGAATGTTCAAGAATTGTTGAGATTACAATGTGTAGAAAATTAAACTAAGTGTTTCTATTGAAGCAATATTTTATTCATTTTGTCCAAACATTTGTTTTAAAACCTGGAAAAAAAAACTGGACTCAAGGCAGCCGCCTCGGTCAGCGAGAAAATATAAATCGCACGACTTAAAATATTAAAATAAAATGGGTTGTGTCGGTTTCTGGAACTACTTATCTTTATTATGTCTACATTTATACTCGCTTTCGCCCTTCACCTAAAACCATCTTTGGTCATGTCAATAAGAAAGAGGGGAATGAAAACTGCGAAATTTCTTATCTCATGATAAAGCAAGCTTTTCGCCCACTAAGACGGGGAGCCGCCTTGTAGAACCCTCGAGGTTTCTAGAGAAGAATTATTTCCTTTCGGCGCACCTGATTGGGCGGAGGTTGTGGGAGGAATACGTTCTCGTGTCATTCCGACAACATTCGGGTGCGTTAGTGGGCGGGGTTGTGGGAGGATCCGTGGGAGGAATATGCTCTCGTGTCATTCCGACAACATTCGGGTGCGTTGTCATGTCTACAACTTCAAAACATGCATTTTAAAATTTATGTATTTAGCACCGTGTCTTACTACCCGTTAGGGTTATACGCTTATGTACCAATTATGCAAATGGGTTCGGGATTAGGAAGGTTTATTTAGAAGAAGTGAACCCACATTTGCGTGGAAGGATAGTGGAAACCCATTTAGGGAAAATCGCTCTCAGTTCACCCAAGCGAGATCCTAACCTTGATCTTTCCGTCCTCGGCGATCTGGCCCAACACGAAATTAGAGCTTTAGCCCACGTGGCCACCGCAGCGGGTTTATCTTACTGTTGATTTTGATAAGTAAAATTCACATTAGATTGAGGTAGAATTTAATATAGTTACCAGTGAAATAAAATAGAATGCTTTCATTGTGTTTTAACTTGTAGATTTAATTAATTAAAAATAGAGGGGGAAAGTGATAAACAGAAGGTAAATATTTACTATAACATTTTGACCAAATAATCTATCAACTCCAAAAAACTTATCTTAGCAAAAAATAATTAACATTTTTCAAACAAAATAGTGTTATGTGTAAACGAATTCGGTCATTTAAACTGAGTTTAAAGTACTCTAGACAACTTAATGTAATATCTATAAGGGTTTATTACATTTTCAGAGTGAATGACGAAGAGTTGGTATTATTAGTTAAAGACTATTCCAAACTATATAACCTCTCTCTCTTCTCAAGTATCACAATAGTTTGGTGGATGTTCCACATGGCGGTTCAGCGTGGTTCCACGCGGTGCGCCTTAGTGGGCGACTAGCTGAAGGAAGCTCGCTGCTAGTTCTAAAATTTCTTTAAAATTTTATTTTGTAAGCTTATAAAAAAAACTCTCTTTGCTCGTTGTGGGCTCCACCCCTAAGCCCCCGGTGAGTGTAAACTAATGTGATTCCAGCGTTGTTTTGAACGTTGATTTATTTTTACAATTTTATGATTCTAGCTGTCCCATAAGTGTATCAGACAATTTAAAAATGTGTGTAAAATGTGCAAAATTTACCTAAAATCAAAAAATCTAGCTCTGGTGCAATCCTTTTTTTGATAGGTCTTACCGTTTAGCCACAAGAAGCCTCCAAAGAAAGGTCCACACTGACTTTAAAGTTAATGCGCAATTTTGATTTTTTTTTTCGTGGGTTAAACATTTTTTTTTTAACTTTTTGGAACTTTCCTGTTGGTTACAGGCTAGAAGCTAGAAGTTTGCCAAATTTAAAGTTTCTAGCTCATCTGTAAGTGGGTAAACATTGATGTCAGAGAGTGAGTTAGCCATGTGGTTTTATAGTATAGTGATTGCTGTATTTGTCACAGGAAGGCTGAATCCAGAACTCTTTTTCCTCAAGCCTAGTCTAAGAGCCTCGCTGTTATGCTGTCACTTTTTAATACTTTTTTTAAATAAAAATCAAACTATAGGTTTTTTAAGGACAACGAGCCCTGTTGTAATATTTCTACTTTATTTGATCGTGAACTATATTTTGAAATAACGCATTGTAGAATTGAGTATTGCGTTAGGGTTGAACGTCTGCGCGGCAATTTCTATCTTAACGAGGCGACCCCCTTAACTCGTTTTCTGTCCCATACCACCTTAATAATAATAATAATGGGTTGTTATATAATTATTGCTCATGTTGTGTTTATAAGGCCTGTTCAGTGTAACAATCATGTAGCCCCTCCAATACAGAGTTTCAGGACCAACAAAGAGACTTGTGTGCACTTGAAAGGAGATACTTTAGTTCAATAAAATGAACAATGAAACGACAGCTGAAAATTAGATGATTCAGTGGCTGCGTCGGGAAAGTTCGACTACCACGTCAGCAGAATGAGCGGACCCCGGCATAGCGATGGTGGTTGGTTTTATAACAAAATAAATATCAAGTAATATAAACGCCTTGGAACGAAACATCGTTTTTATCTTTTAGGTGAAATACTAGCGCACTAAGCTTGGATGACCATTTCTTAGTCACGCCAAACCAGGAAAGATGTTTTTTATTGGCATAATTATGTTGTTATATATGTTTGATTTTCGTTAGTTTAATTAATAGCGGTGGCTGCGTGGTCTAACACGCTAATCTCGTGTTGGACTAGACTGCCGAAGACGGGGAGAATGGGGCTAGATTCCAATCGGGTGCACTGAGGGTGGTTTTTCCTAAATGTTTTTCCACTTTCTACACAAATTCGGGTGCATTTCCCCTACATTAAACCTTTCTAATCCTTAACCATTAGAGTAATTAGTTCATAGGCGTATAGCCCGAACGGGTAGTAAGGTGCGGTGCTAAAAAAAAATTATAAATGAATAATCACAGAGTATATTTATATTTATGAAAATATTTAAAGTTTGAAGTACAATTAATATAATTTAAATACTAGGAACTCAAAAAATAATAAACAAGTACAAAATAAAACTGGATTGTCCCGGAAAATCTGGGACAATTGGTCACCCTATTTTAAGCGCTTTGTATGTGTATATACCTTTCACTTATGACCTTAGAAAGAATAAAATAATTAAAACAACACAATTTTGAAACAGAAACAGAGTTTTTAAATAAATATGCAACAAATTTTGATAATTTACAAGAACTGTTTTTAAAAATGAGATTCCCCAGAATCTATTTGAAGTGGTTCACACCCGATTTTTTTTTAAAAAATTGAATGCCCTAGAGGCTATTTAGGTTTTTTTTTCAAAACTTGGCTGTCTTTAAAAGCTATTTGAAGTGGTCTTTCACAACACATTTTTGAAAAGTGAAGACACTTAGAAGCTGATTGGAGTGGCCCCCTACGTATGCCTCAAGAAGTCATATAGAGTGAGATTCGCCTGGAAGTTTGTTGAAAATTAAATGCCTCTAGAAGCTATTTGTAGAGGTCCTTCCCTGGCAATTACTTGATAAAATTAACACTTCTTTAAGTTATTTGAAGTTTGACACAAGGAAATATTTAAGCTTCATATTAAAAACTTCGGAAAATTTCGGGGGCGGGAGTTTGAACCCCCTAAATCTTTTCTCCCTACGCCCATGATTACATGCAAGGAAATGAGAATATAAGTTTTTAACTTTACCCTTAAGATTTTTTGTCTATTTTTATTTTATAATATGATAGAATCGCTATAAAGTAGATAATGCCTTATAATCTGAGGAATATTTCTGTTGCCCGTCTATTTTTATGATAGTTGGTCTTAAAGGGAATTTATTAATTACATCACTATAAGTGGCGGTGTGAAGTAAACTATGAGAGAATCACTAATAAGATTTACATACGAATTAGAGCTACATTCTCCGCCAAAAACTTGACTCCTTGTTCATTTTAATATTACAAACAAAACTTCCCTTCCAGCAAAATTATCCACGAAGACGCAAGTGATATTAAAGTTTGTACAAACAAAAAGTATAAGGTTAGAGAATGTGATTTGTGAATAGAAAATGGAATTTACCAAATTATTCTACCCTCGTTTATTGGTTCTAATAAACGAGTTGGAAGGAATTAAAATAGGGACAGCCCTAATATTTAAAACTACAAAAAACATTCTGAAAGTACTCTGGGAAGATATTGAACTTTGGGGCAGATAATATTATTTTATCTATTGATTTGTTATGAAAATGTGACATAAACTCCGTTCAGCCTTTTCCAACCCTTCTAAAAAGCACGTTTTAATTAAATTATTATATTATTATTATTATTATTATTATTATTATTATTATTATTATTAGCATGTTAGAAAGTATCACATAAAAACGAGGGCATTACTTAAATTAAGTTTGTTGTTACAAAAAAAAAGTTGCTAATCGTCATTTTACGAGCAAAACCCTAGATAAAGTATTTTTTAGAGATATTACAAACAGGGTTTAGTTTTCTTCACATATGAATCTCAATAGTTGTTTATTATTTATTTATTTATTTGAGGTATTTAATGTGATTTTCTGAACTGACTGATTGTATCAGCAAACGAGACTTTTCTATAAGCGAGAGCGAAATAGCCAACCAATTTTGCCAGGATAGATATTTTCACATATCATCCAAGGTTCTTTGGCGTGCCTCAGTCGACATAGGACCGGCAGCTTTACTTCCCTTCCGAAATAACTCAACAGTTACTGAATATCTGTCAAGGGTGTCCTGGAATTTGATAATAACATTTTTATCTCATTTATAAAGTTTCTCATCTAACGCCGCTTTGTTCAAAACAGATATTCAACAGCTGTTGATTTCAGTATTTGTGTAAAAAGAAACTTTTTGTTTCTACCAGAGAGAAGCCTACCCCCTAACCCCGGTGGACACGCAGTCTAAACGTTAAAATCGACTGGTTTGTTTCTCCGATAACGTAGAGGTCAGGTCTCGAATCCCAAACAAATGTACTAAGGATTTTTTTTTCTCAGTAAAATCAGCCTCGGTGGTTTTGGGGTAAAGTATTCGCCTCAGGACCCGATGTTCGTGGGTTCCAACTCAGCCGGGGTCAACGGATTTTTCTTGAACGATAAAAATCCTTAGCAGCACATCTTTCTTCAGAGGGGAAGTAAAGCTATTGTTCCCATGTCGATTGTGACATGTGAAAGGTGCTTGGAAGGTATGTGAAAATAGCTCTACTGGTCATATTGATTGGCTCTTTCGTTCTCGCTCCTCGAAATTATTGTGTGCTGATATAGTCAGGCGGTTAATAAAGTGCACGTTAAATACCTCAAATTAGTAAAAATGTATATTTTACTAAATAGTTTTACACCCTCTTTCCACATAAATGCAGGTACATTTCAACTAAGTGCTGTCTTCCTCAGGAGTGTAATTAAAAATGCATAAATCCCGGACACATACAGTCAAATTTTCATATGAAGGGCTTTATCTGAGTGCTGGAAAAGTTATTAGATATGTTTTAACGTGTAAGTCAGATCATATGATTTTCAGCTGTCGTTTGGGATATTAAATGGGTCCTTCCTATTAAAATTGGACGCCACCCACCACGAGCCATCACCTGGACAAAGTAGAGCCCCACTCTCTTATTCACGATGAACCTCTCCACTGACCTAGATCCATCACCTGGGCCAACTAGAGTCCCACTCCCTTATTCACGATGAACCATCTCCACTGACCTAGATCCATCACCTGGACCAGCTAGAGTCCCACTCCCTTATTCACGATGAACCACTCCACTGACCCGCGTTCAACTCCCTTGCTATTGATTTCAGCTGTTTCGGTAACACCCTGCAGTGCACCACTCATATCCTCCCACAAGCTCAGCTGGTTCATTACTCGCTGACGTCACGTCAGATGTTCACTCCTAACGAGGTTGTTTTAATGAATTGCACTGTCAGAAACTTGACTGCTCTGCGCACTTGGATGAAAAGGTCCATTCAAGGTTTTGTAACAGATGCTTTCCTCTTCTTGTTTTATTTTAATTGCTCTAACAGGCGCTCAACACAAAGAGGGGCCCTGAGCACCAGGGACCTCACTCATATAGATCCCGGAATAAATCGCATTTGGCCGTTTTAGCATCGCGCGATTTATATTTTTAGCTGCCCGTCTAAAATAAGAATGTTAACAAAATAATCCGAATGATTGAGCAGAATAGGGTAGCTTAGAGGAATTGCATCCACATTAGTTTAGATAGAGCATGAGGAACCCACAGTGAAACTCATACGTAGAGGGCGAGACCAGATTGGAATTCCAACCTCCCCAACAATGGTTAATGGAAAGTCTTACGCCACGTGACTTGTGGGGACCACGTTTTGACCCCACCGGGCCCCGAGAGCAAAGTCTCCAGGTGTGATTGATAGTTTGTTATGGCTAAGTGGAATGCAGTTGGGACTAACTATCCAGTTCTGCATCAACAGATCTTAAACCCCACACTAGTGGTCACGCCGTCATACCTTTTTGCAATAGGCCAGATCTCAGGTGATTGGGAGGTCGAGTTTCGTATCTCGGTCGGGTGTACTAAAGATGGCTTTTACCAGGTGATTTATTACTATGGTTTTACCATCGCCTCTCCACGCAAATGCGGGCGTATATCCTCTAAGTTTCTCTTCTAATGCCTATCTCTTAGAATAAATCGTTAGTATAAGTTCGGTGTTAAATGTACCAATAAAAATAAATATTTACCCAATCTGGAGTGTAGAGTTGAAATCTTTATTTTTAGTTGGGCACAAAACTAAACTGCACGCATCTTAAAAGTTCCTTTACTATCACTTGGAATTGAATTAAAATCCTCTTAAGTTTTAGTCGGATTATATTGTTCTTCGTCAAAAAGGAACGGCTCGTAAAGAAATAAACAAGTTTAGAAATAAAACATAATTACAGTCTAATTTTTACAGGAAGTTTTATCTGATAATTAGAAAATCTGCTAGATCTTTCACTTATTCATACGTCAAGTTATGTGATCTTCAAATGTCACTTAGATTAGCTATTATCAATACCTATAATATAGCAATAATAATAATATCGCGGATCGCACAAAAAGAGGTGAGGGCCGTAGTTTACCTGGATATGCCCAAGACACATAATTTTGGTTATCATCGTCTCGAATTATCTTAACCAAACCGACTTCGGTGGCGAAGTTAGCTAAAGCACTAGTTTCGTGTTGAGCCAGACTGCCGAGGACGGGGAGATCGAGGTTCGAATCTCGGTCAGGTGAACTGCGGGGGAGGGGGGGTGTTCCTAAACGTTTTTCCACTCACTCTCTACTCAAATGCGGGTTCACTTCCTCTAAATTTAACCTCACCCATCCCCAATCTACTAGCGTAATTAGTACTTAAGCGTATAGCTCGAACGGGTAGTAAGACGCGGTGCTAAATAAATAAATATCTTTACCAAGGCAACAAAATGCGGATGATAATCAATTAAATATACTAGAACTCGCCTGGACAGAGGGTGGGAATCAGGCACGTATCCAGAATTTTCTTTCGGAGGAGGGGGCTCATCCTTCAAATATTGTCCGTGACGACAGCCATCTCAAGATTAAACAACATGGGGAAGGGGTGGACGAATTTTACCGGCACGAAAAGAAAAATATAACCAAATTTCGTACAAAAATATATTGAAGTCAACCCATTCTTGCATTCACTAATAATAGATATTATACTTTTTATGACTTTTAATAGAAAATAAACTAATTTTACATACATTTTTTAAAACTAATAGCTATTCTATTCATAGTCATAAAAAGTATATTAATTATTAGTGGATGCAAGAATGGGATGGGTCAACTGTAATAATATAATCACCGGCGGGACGTATACATTTTCGGTCATGTCGGGCATCAAATCCGGGACTCCTATAATATTTACGGAATTTGACATATCTTTATCTCCGTGTGTGGAGGAATTCCTGAGTATATTACATATTATTACTAACGATGTTTAGTCCGGTTAAGAAAGTGAAATTGAAATTAATTACAACAGTTTATTTTTAATAAAAAAATGTATTATTAGAAGACAACATAATTTTATAATTTCTTGTATTTTTATAATAATTTTTAATGTTTGTTGAAATTTCGAGGGGGGGAGGCTTCAACCCCACGAGCCCCCCTCTGAATATGCGCCTGGTGGAAATCTAAAATGTAAAACAATCCTTTGTTTCAGTATTCTATAGGCTATTCACTATTCGGACGGTCAACAATGCCAGTCTCTAGAATCGATTGTTTGCTCAATTAATCAATGTAGGGGTGACCTGTTATATTTTCCCCGGTAGTTGCAGCCTGAATAGGGCGTTACCAAGGTACCTTGTAGGGAATAGAACGCATCCTAGTACAGCTCTTGAGTTGTAAACATACCCTTGTTTTTTTTTAAAAATTCGCCATAGTGTGAGTCGGCAAACGAGCTATACCAACCGAGCGGCCACCGCTGTTAACGACGCAAGTGCCAACCGTTGAGGATAGAGGGTGTCATGTGATCAGCACAGCAATCCCTACGGCCGTCAATCTCAGTTTTCTAAACCAGAACTTGTATTTATTCATTTGTCCTGACGAGGCCGAGTTCGACTCCTATTCAGACCCAATGCTTTACAGATTAAATCTGGAACCGCCGGGAATCTAACCCGGGACCTCTGGACATGTAGCCAGGAACTCTGGACGCTAGACTACAAAGGCGGTCAAATTGTCAACTAGAAAGAAAATTTGTTTGAATACATAGCAGAATAGGTACTTATTAAGCATAATTTTTTGTTTTTCGGGTAACGTTTAGAATTATATATATTTAATATAACTTAAATATTATATTATAATAAATATAATATATATTTGATTTTAAATGTTACTTGTTTGTAATCTTATATATTATATATATATATATATATATATATAATAATAAATAAATATACAGCACTGTATATGGTATTATTATACCATAAAGCGGCTGACTCACTCACTGACATTAATGTTTACCCACTTCCAGATGAGCTAGAAACTTGAAATTTGGCAAACTTATAGCTACTATTAAAAAACGGCTCTGGAATTACATTAGTTTACATCCACTTGCAAAGAAAGTCCACTGGGGGTTCTGGGACGGAGCCCCCAACGAACAAAGCGAGTATATATAGGCCTACACACCGGCGTTATACATATGCATTATATAAATATAAACAAGTGTTTACAATCTACTATTATTTATGGATTGTGCTCAAAATCTTGTGTGCAATCTTATATAACGTGTGAACGCTCTTGAGGCAGTGGCGGCTGGTGATGTAAAGACTAAGGGGTTCACAAAATCAAAATTGTAATGAAGAATATTTTGAGAAATATACATATTTAGTGGCTAATAAAAATGAAATAACTCTTAGTATTTTTATTTCAAAAAGCTAAATATTGTTCTGTTTTCAACTCAGTATTTTATGTATATTAAAATGAAAGTTTTGGGTGATTTATGATTTAAGGTTTTAAATAGTATCAGACTATATGCACTTTATCTTTTATTTATCTGAGTTAATTTTTTAATAATAAATAATATTGAGAAATAAACAGAAAAAATGCTTTTTAAAAACCTTATCCCCGGACAAATAAGTTAAAAAGTATTGCCTAAATGTCTTTAAGTTCATTATTTTTACATTATTTTATCTCTTAAGAGTAGATTAACTATAACCAATATCATAATCTGAAAATTGAAAAACGACACCTGGACACGAGAATCAAACCCGGGACCTTTGGCTTAGGTTGGCCGGGTTCGATTCCCGTGTTCAGGTGTCGTTTTTCCATTTTCTTAATGCTATCTAGATTGAGAATTCCTCACTAAAAAGTATACATAATAGCTTCGGCTATTTGATTCTTATAACCAAATATACTGATTAAAAATATAATTAAAAAAATATATTTTGGGCTGTTGAGCACCCCATCTACCTACTCGCGTATTTGAACCCCATATACCTACTCGCGTATTTGTACCCCACCTATCTACTCGTGTATTTGTACCCTACATACAACAGTAGCCCCATGGCTTCTTTGGTGCTGAGTGACAGCTGACGGCTTTGAAAAGTTACCAGACCAAATTATGTATCCCTACGCCGATCCATATGATCTGCAAACACATGTGTTTAACAACTGTCACTTCTGACAGTCAAAATTTAGGTATATAACTAAATGTTGACTGTCAGAAGTCATCTGTGAACTGTCAGTCAGCACCAAAGAAGTCATGGGGCTACTGTACTCACGTATTTGTACCCGACATACCTACCCGCCTAAAGGTTAAAATAATTATGATATTAGAATGACATTTCTTATTGAAAGTTTCAATCGTTCTATTCACTAAAACCGAAGTTGACGGTTCATTACAAACTAATTTTTTAACACACATTGAAATTTATGTGGGCTGGGGCCAATGAATTAGGTTCACTGTAGCCGAATGTCCACTAAAACCAGAGTTGACTGTACTAAGTAATCAGTTAAAACTAGGATAGTTTATTATTGTAATCAAAATATTGGGTGCACATATACACGAGCCGCCATTGTCTTGAGGTAAAAATGTATGCAATCGGTGTGACCAAAATAATGTACAATTTATTTGACAACCTTTGTTCTAGAAGTTGTGTCGTGTGTACTTAGCTTAACACACTATACCAGTTGCAATTGTAATAATTATAATACTCACTTTAAAATGAAATACTATATTTAAAAATAGGACCAAGCATTAGCTGTCCCAGCAATAATAACTTTTCCTGTCTATATAATGAATGAAAATAATCCTATTTACTGAATATTCACTAGTACATTTATCAACGATTGGATCAATATAAAAGTAGCTAACCACATTATATTATGTAGTCAATGTTTTTTTAGCACCACGTCTTACTACCCGTTCGGAGTATACACTCATGTACTAATTACGCTAATGATTTTAAAGATCTAGTCAAACACGCGGGTTATTTATTATTAAATAATAATATAGAATGTTAGAGAGGTTTTTTTTATATAAATCTGGTTTATAACCTCTGTACTAGTTATTTTAGAACAGTACAATAATGAACTAATTATTGTTTTTACCAGAATCTCGCGGGAAGTTTAAAAATAAATATATCTTAATCATCTACTTACAAAGCATTTCTAAAACTTGATCCCCGCCGTCCAAACGATCTGAATTTATTCCCAATATTTATTTTCTGCTCCTCGCGAAACGGATTTAAATGTTCTGGATAGTCGTAAATACTTATCGTGTTCCTTCTGCGTAGCATTGTTGAAGAACAAGAATCACAGTTCAATGATTAATAAACATAAAACACCTCACTTATTTTTCACTGACGCGTTTCTCACTCACACGCCAAATTTTGTTTTTTCGCATATACTTGAACGTCAATTTTTCTTTATGAAAAAAAGCTTCCTGATGTTTGAGGCAGAGATAAAGATGTGCTGTTTCCGAGTCCACATGGCGAAATAAAATAAAACGCTGCGCTGATTGTAAGCTACTTCAACGGCTTGCCACCAGGTGACTCTGTCAGTGGCAATAATACTATTTGCTGCGTCGAAGAGAGGTTGAAAGAAAAATAGAGAAGTGTAAACTATGCGCATGCGCGGGGAATCTAAGGAACAACAAATAAACAATCGGGACCAGTTTTGCGAGAAAGAATTGTTTGTACAAGATGGCGTGCGATAATCGTCTAAGAGCGAAGTATAATAATTTGTACCGAGCTAACCTAATTTGATCGTGTTCATAATATACACCAAAGCACAGAATCTAAATAGTAAATTCTCCATAATAAATTAAATACCCCGTTTATTATGTATACATCCTTCACAAGTTCTGTTCCGATATAGCACTAAAATTGGTTTCTTTGTCTGAGGAGCTCGTGAAATGAGGGTGCAGAAACACTTTTATTAACTCTTAAGACATTTTATATTTCATTATTTCGTCTAAAACTGGTATGATTCATTCAACCATCATAACTGTGCCATTCTGTAAGCAAGTCAGATAATTTCGACACCGACCACTCTAATGACACTGCAAGTTAAACAGAGCACGTCGCAGACTCATCTGTTGCATACATATAGCGACTTTAAATACCCTCGCTTAATTTCACTTTGTTTAAAAGGCCTTCACACGGTACGACGGGTTTAGGCTTTGCTTCCCGTGGCGTTGGCGGTGTAGGCGTGTACTGACGGCTTGCCGGTTGACATATGTGTGGATTATATGTCTTGATTGTATCGTTTGAATGTCATATCAATCTACATTCTACACACGTACTGGTCTACGCTGCATATTGCCCCCGATATTCATGAGGGCCACTAACAGCTCTTTTCCTCTTCCTGAGCTTCAAAAGAAACCCATTTTTGGGTTTAATGACGTATTTTATAATATATTATTGAAGTAATAAATTAAAAACATACTAAAAAGTTCACAGAAAATTGTGGAAAAGAATAAGTCATTTATATATTAATTTTGGGACATGTTTTGAGATATTATAGCCATGAGCTCTAATCCCCCTTATAGGATCTTCGCTAAGTAATGGGCGTTAGATCGATAAGTATGAGGTTACACTGATTTACCATTTACCATCTGGGGAACCAACATTTATATAGTCATATAAAAAAAATAGTAAAATGATGGAATGTTCCCCTTTATCCGTGGATATAACACTTATTCTCAATAACAAGTATAAAAAATATTATTTTTATATTTCACCGCGTCTTATCTTAGCTATAATACATTAACTAGGCAAATGGGATAGGGCTGAGGGAGGTAGAATTTAAGAGTAAATATAACTGCATTTGCGTTGAGGGAGAGTGGTAAAATATCTAGGGGAAACAATATCTCAGTACTCCCGAGGGATTGGAACCCTCACGTCCACCGCCACCGGGAAACAAGAATAAATGAACTTTACACTTAAACCACGTGCCAACTCTTTAACATATACATAAACTTTTGAAAAATCCTCAAATCATTTTTATTTTGGTTGGTAAATCATATTTTTTGGGTGACCTGGAGGTCTAGGGGTAAGGTGTCAGACTTCTGTGCTGAGGGTCTGGGGTTCAATACTCGGTCCCAGCACAGATTTATCTGATTACCAAACCCTTTCATCACCTCTAAAAAAACGTGTATTAATCACAACTTATGAATGTGTGGAATGCCAGGCCTCCACCGTAGTTCGGATCCCATGTTAAACTGTAGGTTCTCCATTTCATCTCACAATCACCCTACCATTACACATTAGAGTAGGCTAAGTCCGTACAACCTGAACGGGTAGTAAGACGAGATGATGATAATAATCTTATATATAAAATTCTCGTGTCACAATGTTCGTTCCCGTACTCCTCCGAAACGGCTTGACCGATTCTCATGAAATTTTGTGAGCATATTGAGTAGGTCTGAGAATCGGCCAACATCTATTTTTCATACCCCTTAGTGATAAGGGTTGTCCACCCTTAACATTTTTCTATAATTTTTGACATTTTTTAATATCTTTATTTTTTTATTATGTCGCATTAAAAAATACATACAACCCCAAATTTTTACCTTTTTATCACCAACCCCTATTTTTTAATAGCCATTTTAGTAATTTTGTCTACACTAGAAATTACTTAAAAAATATTTATATGGCAAAACAACGTTTGCCGGCTCAGCTAGTAAATAATATGTTATACAAGCCTACAAACACATTATTTAAACAACGCACCCTTTGATAGAGTGACTGTCCAAGCTGAGTACTTTGGAAGGTTGAGGGAGTTAAATGACACACTGAATGAGATTTAAACCTGGATAGCTCAGTTGATAGAGTGGTTGACGTGTTGAAACTAAATTCCACCGTTATAATCTAAATTATCACCTGGATTAACGTATTTATTATTTTTGAGAACGACACGCTTTATTTAATAAACTTTATTCGAGTGTTTCGGTTTTAGGTCTGAATGCGTGTGCTCCTAAATTTTGGCTCTTATAACGGATTTAATTCAAACTTAGTGTACACCTTCAGTACAAAACGAGCTATATTGTTCATATTATTTTAATTATTATCATCATCTCATTTTAATCATCATTATACATTTAAAAAGAATTAACAATCTTGAGGTTACATGCTAGGGAAATACTAACCTAAAATATTTAATAGCACCAGCTTATATTATTTCGCCTGCGGTTTGAATTAGCCTCCAAATCTGACCTTTGTCTTGATCACCTTTAAGTTTTTCTCCTTGACATCACTAAAACACGAACATTTTGCTATGTAAGCGCCCCAGCAGAGCTATGCTTCCCTCTCTTCACATGTGTACAAGGGTTGGACAAACATCACTTATCACGGGGTCAACATTGACTTGTTCGGTCAGCTCGAATCTGTTCACTACGTTTTGTTATTGTGAGAACCCTAGCTACATTCCTGGGGGAGCTCAAGATAATTTATTACTCAGGATTATTTTAAAGAGCGAAGAGATATTTTGGCCAATACCATGTAACGTACAATTTTCGGTTCCTCAAAGTGTTCACTGCGAGCGCTAGCAATGAGGTCCCAGGTGCCGAGGAACATCTGCGTATAAAGGCCTGGGCTGATTAACCAAGGTCCTGGCGTCTAGATAAAAACAATCGACGATTTATAGAAATAACCTCCAAACTTCACGCATTTATTAATAAAACCTCACTTAAATTCACTTGTTGTAAACATAAATTGATTTATATGAGTAATAGCATGAAATAATGTATTAGAAGGATCGTTCTACCATCATTACCTAATAATCTGCAAGGCGCACACAATATTTTGAGAAACTTTGATGTTTAAAAAAAATTTAAGGTGGCAATTATGAGTCTATTAATTAATATATATTAATAAAATGAAGAGTTTGTTTGTCTTTGAGCACTACGCGATATCTTCCACACGCAGAGGGATGAGATTTTAAAACTAGTAGCTCCTCGAATCTGGAATTTTAATTTTTTTATTTTATTTACTTTATTAAAAACTGAGTCAAAAGGGGGAAAAATGGAGAGAGATTTTTTCTGTCTGTTTTGAGCTGAGAAAAGCGTTGCCTGGGTTAACCCCGCAGTGCATTCCATCGTTACCCCGGGAAACAGCGAGTACTTCTGCTTGTTGTAAGTAAACTAAAATGGGGACATTTTCCGGTGACAATAATATTAGGTTATTATGTAACAAGAGGAACCCTGATTTCTAAACTCGCAAGAAAAGTCGCTATGGGATGAACTTGTAAGTGAGAATCTCGCAAACCACAGGTTGTGTCAAAACAGAGATAGTTTCTAAACTTGCGATAAAAGTCGCTATGGGGCGAAATTGCAAGTGAGAATCTCGCAAACCGCAAGATGTATAAAAACAGAGCTAATTTCTAAACTCGCAAGAAAAGTCGCTATCGGATGAACTTGTAAGTGAGAATCTCGCAAACCGCAGGGTGTATCAAAACAGAGCTAATTTCTAAACTTGCGATAAAAGTCGCTATGGGGCGAACTCGCAAGTGAGAATCTCGAAAACCGCGAGTTGTGTCAAAACAGAGCTAATTTTGAAATGTTTCTACGGTCATGTTGTTATCCCGCTTACAATTGAGATTTCAATATGACAAGGCTACTACAAATATCGTATAGAAGCATTCAATTTTCTAACATTAACTTGGGGAGAGGACGATAGAAATTCCCTAAAAAACTATTTTGGTTACTCGCCTCCCTCCCCCTTTCCCTTTTACATAAGTATAGTTCCGCCATTACTGTATACAATAGCAATGTTCTTATTTCTTAGGGATAGGTATTAACAGTATGTACACCCGCCTTGGTGGCGTAGTTAGCTAACGCGCTAGTTTTGTGTTGAGCTAGACTGCCGAGTACGGGGAGAGATTGAGGTTCGAATCTCGGTCGGGTGAACTGGGGATGGGTTCCCCCCTAAATGATTTTTCACTCTCCCTCCACACAAATGTGGGCTCACTTCCTCTAAATTCAACCTTCCCAATTCCTAACCCATTAGCGTAATTAGTACTTAAGCGTATAACCCAAATAGGTAGTAATACGCGGTGCCAAAAAACAAATGTCATAAATTTACTATTTTTAAACCCCCTTGCACTCCAAATTAAATTCTCCCTACGTCCATGGCTAGTCCCCCCTTACCCCCCCACAGTGCGATGCATGGTGCTAAGACCCCACTGGTGGTGAACGCCTCTGAAGGCTTATGTTAATGTTGTTAGTGACAAGTGAACACGTGTTTAATGTTCGCACATGAGAGCTGCAAATGGGAAGGGCAACAAATATTATGATAGCACACACAGATCAAAGAAAAAGGCCGCTACATCAGGAGCTCACTTGGGCCTTAAACCAAAATGATACTTTATTTAAGGGGGAGATTCCTCTACACATACAAGTAAAAATTGTTTCGGGATGTACTAGTATTTATCGAAAACATATTTTTATTATAAAACAATTGTTTTGCAAAAAGCCAATTTCAAAAGTCTGAAAAATTGCGACGAGTTTTAGAGTAACTACTACAGCCATAGGCGTGCTCAGACATGATGGGGGGGCAGACATGATTGGGGGACAAACATG
>CABFOW010001645.1:58207-85341 GCA_902141385.1 Timema californicum
GGGGGACAGGCATGATGGGGGGACTGGCATGATGGAGGGACAGACATGATGGGGGAGCAAACATGATGAGGGGACATACACAGTATTGAGCAGGGCCGGGCCTAGAGCTGTGGAGGTCCCAACATTAAACAAATATTTTACTTTTTCAACGTTTCAACATTATTATTTTTTCCATGCAATTTTTTAAAAAATTATGTTAATGATTTTATGGACTAAGAAGGTTATATTTATAGGAAGTGTACCAGGATTTGCGTGAATGAAAAGTGAAAAAATATTTTTTTAATCACAGTCAGTACATCCGACCGAGATTCTAACCTCGATCTGCCCGTCATCGATTGTCTATACTGCTGCGAGAGAAGCGCCTTAGACCATGCGGCCACCGAAGTGGGTTATTAACAGTGTTGATAGCTCAATGTTAAAGATATTAATGAAATACAGGAATGTTGTCTTTACAATAAATTAGATCTTATTTCCATTTGAATCCACTAGAATCACTGCAATCCAGGGCTGTTTATGTTTTGTTTTCTGCACTTGCCAGTATAAAGCCAAAATAAAACCACAAACATTTTATTTTGACACAATTTATTTATTGATCCCATCGTACGGAAAGATGAACTTGTATTGTATTTTGAGAATATTTCACATTCAGGTCATTTGACGGTAAAATTGTATTGCACAATTTTAATAAGTGTGTAGTAAGTAATTTATAAGCTATAAATATATGGAAATTAAAAATAGTATAACCAGGCATTCAAATGAGGTGTACTCAATTACATATTTATAATAGTATAATATTATTATAAATACTAATATATTTCACTTCACACACGTCATATGAATGTCTATTTATACTAGTTCTTAGCCTTATACATTCATTACGGAACGAGGCGTATAGCCCCATGGGTGGTAGGACGCAGTACTAATAAAAAAGAGGCACAAAATACATAAAATAGTAAGATTGACCCCTTAAAAACTCGTGAATTGTAATGATTTGAAATCATTGAATCACTTAATCACTTAATTACACGCTTGTTAAAATATTGTGAAATAACATTTTCACGGTCAAACTACCTTTACCCGCTTCAGTGGCCGAATTGTCTAAGGCGTCACTTTCATGTTAGACTGACCTTCTGAAGAGGTAATTAATGAGTGTTTAATACAGGTCAGGTCTACTGAGGGTGGTTTTCCCTAAATGATTTCTCACCCTCCTTCCACGCAATCGCGGGTAGACTACATCTAAAATGCTCCCATCCTCATCCCTACCCCGGGTAATTGTAGTTCTAGTCAAAAACTATTCAATCCCAAAAGATCAAAGTGAAATTTTAATTCCTTTATTAATTATTAATAATTACAGTTGTTGGAATCTTATCCTTTTTCCACTCAATGAAACTTCAAGGCCGATTTTAAGCATGATACGAGACCAAGATATTAACTTTTTTTCATTCATTAGATAGTTTATAAATAAAACTTCAAAATGGCTATCTCAGTTTTATTTACCATATTTATGGAATGTTATCCTTTTTCCACTCACCGATTCAATTATAATTTTTTATGCGTATTACTTGAACAGGTAGCAAGACGCGGTGATTAAAAAAAAGCCACTCTGAAGGCTTAAAATTAAGTGTTTACGACTCAGTAATAGGTTTATGACTCAGTAATATGTTTACGACTCAGTAATAGGCTTACGACTCAGTAATATGTTTACGACTCAGTAATAGGCTTACGACTCAGTAATATACTTACGACTCAGTAATATGTTTACGACTCAGTAATAGGTTTACGACTCAGTAATATGCTTACGACTCAGTAATATGTTTACGACTCAGTAATAGGTTTACGACTCAGTAATATGCTTACGACTCAGTAATATGCTTACGACTCAGTAATAGGTTTACGACTCAGTAATAGGCCTACGACTCGGTAATATGTTTACAACTCAGTAATAGGTTTACGACTCAGTAATAGGCTTACGACTCAGTAATATGTTTACGACTCAGTAATAGGTTTACGACTCAGTAATAGGCTTACGACTCAGTAATAGGCTTACGACTCAGTAATAGGTTTACGACTCAGTAATAGGCTTACGACTCAGTAATAGGCTTACGACTCAGTAATATGTTTACGACTCAGTAATAGGTTTACGACTCAGTAATAGGCTTACGACTCAGTAATAGGCTTACGACTCAGTAATAGGTTTACGACTCAGTAATAGGCTTACGACTCAGTAATAGGCTTACGACTCAGTAATAGGCTTACGACTCAGTAATAGGTTTACGACTCAGTAATAGGCTTACGACTCAGTAATAGGCTTACGACTCAGTAATAGGCTTACGACTCAGTAATAGGTTTACGACTCAGTAATAGGCTTACGACTCAGTAATAGGCTTACGACTCAGTAATAGGCTTACGACTCAGTAATAGGTTTACGACTCAGTAATAGGCTTACGACTCAGTAATAGGCTTACGACTCAGTAATAGGCTTACGACTCAGTAATAGGTTTACGACTCAGTAATAGGCTTACGACTCAGTAATAGGCTTACGACTCAGTAATAGGCTTACGACTCAGTAATAGGTTTACGACTCAGTAATAGGCTTACGACTCAGTAATAGGCTTACGACTCAGTAGTAGGCTTACGACTCAGTAGTAGGCTTACGACTCAGTAATATGTTTACGACTCAGTAATAGGCTTACGACTCAGTAATAGGTTTACGACTCAGTAATAGGCTTACGACTCAGTAATATGTTTACGACTCAGTAATAGGCTTATGACTCAGTAATAGGCTTACGACTCAGTAATAGGCTTACGATTCAGTAATAGGTTTACGACTCAGTAATAGGTTTACGACTCAGTAATAGGCTTACGACTCAGTAATAGGCTTACGACTCAGTAATAGGCTTACGACTCAGTAATAGGCTTACGACTCAGTAGTAGGCTTACGACTCAGTAGTAGGCTTACGACTCAGTAATATGTTTACGACTCAGTAATAGGCTTGTGACTTAGTAATAGGTTTACGACTCAGTAATAGGCTTGTGACTTAGTAATATGTTTACGACTCAGTAATAGGCTTGTGACTTAGTAATAGGTTTACGACTCAGTAATAGGTTTACGACCTTTTCTGTTGATTTTTGTTTTTTTATCCTTTGTCCCCGAATCTCACTGTCCTTCCGATTAAACGCATATAAACTAATTACAACAGTAAGTTAGGGATGGGGAAGGGGTATTAAGAATAAGTGTACACTCATCGATGGAAAGTGAGGGGGGGAAAACCATTTAAGAAAAAAAACACCTTCAGTTCACCTGAACAAGACTCGAACCCCATTCTCCCCGTCATCGACAGTCCAGTCGATTGTGTTAGTGACGCCTCAGATCGGTCGTGTCAAGTTTGTTTGGTACTAACGGGCACATTGATATTTTGAAATATGGAGGGGGCCAAAGTAAAAAAAAACATTGTCTTCACTTTAACTAAAAATAACTTCAATTTAACAATTGTTGTTATTTACTTACTCTATGGCATTAGGAACTTAAATAGTTAATTGCCGCACTCAAAAGAGTAGGCCATCAAAAACTATCTTCGGCTAGCTCTATTCAGTCCAAGGTAACCTGGCGGTCTAGGGGTAAGGTGTCAGACTTCCGTGCTGGCGACCGGGGTTCAATCCTCGGTCCCGGCACAGATTTATCTGGTTACCAAACCCTTCCTTCACCTCTGACAAGACATCTTGTGAATGTGAGGAATGCCAGGCCTCCACTGTGGTTCGGATTCCATGTTAAACTGTAGGTCCTTCATTTCATATCACAATCACCCTACCATTACACATGAGCGTAAGTGCGTATAACCCGAACGGGTAGTAAGACGCGGTGCTAATAATAATAATAATAATAATCTATCTTGAAATAGCTCTATCCAGTCTATCTCATTACACCATATCTCTATCTTGAAATAGCTCTATCCAGTCTATCTCATTACACCATATCTCTATATTGAATTAGTTCTATCCAGTCTATCTCATTACACCATATCTCAATCTTGAATTAGTTCTATCCAGTCTATCTCATTACACCATATCTCTATCTTGAATTAGTTCTATCCAGTCTATCTCACTACACCATATCTCTATCTTGAATTAGTTCTATCCAGTCTATCTCATTACACCATATCTCTATCTTGAAATAGCTCTATCCAGTCTATCTCATTACACCATATCTCTATCTTGAATTAGTTCTATCCAGTCTATCTCATTACACCATATCTCTATCTTGAATTAGTTCTATCCAGTCTATCTCATTACACCCTATCACTTCCCGGTCCATTCTAATGATATCCTCCTATCTGCGTCTAGGTCTTTCCAATTGTTTCTTCCCAATGGGTTTGCCAGTCAGTACCCTGAACAGGTTTTAGATTCTCCCATTTGTGCTGCATGTCCTGCTCACCGCAATCTGCAAGATTTGATTAGCCTAACAAGATCCTGTGTTAAGTACGGGGTATGTAACTCATCATTATGTAACATCCACTACCCAGTAGTATAATCCCTTTTTGGAGCAAATATCTTCCTAAGCACCTTGTTTTCGAACACTCTAAATTTGTTTTGTCATGGTTGTGAGGTAATAGATCACGTTTCACACCCATAGAGGACAACCAGTAAAATTGTTGTTTTATCTATTCTGAGTTTTACATTCTTTTATAACAGGCGAGATATCAACAACTTACTGACCGAGTAATAACATACATTTCCTGACTGTATTATTTTCCTAATCTCCAATCTAATATCGTTATTGCTAGTTAAAATTGCTCCTAAATATTTAAACTCGTTCTGTTACTTCCCAAATATGTTTGTGGTATTTATAAAATATTTTTATTAAAAGGTTGACCTTCTGTGAAAGGTTTTGAATTTGATTTCATTGGGTGGGACAGCCTACATGGTGTATATCTACAGTTATAAGTCATTCACGAGCTAAGTTTACCTGGATGACAGCTCGAAATGTTACTATAAGTAATCCCTAATATATCACTACGCCAACAGCTGACATCTATCATTTTGGCTGACTGTAATGAAAACAGATGGAAATATTAATGTGATAGTTAACCACAGTAATTTAGGCCAATATTATTTATATATTTATTTGAGGCCGGACACAAAGTTTATTTATAGTTTTATTCCACTTTAAAAAATATTAACACCACTTTCACAAAAACTTCTAACGAACATAGCTTCAAAATGGCGACTGACGAATCTAAACCAAATGATTGAACATATCGGTAAACAAGTTTTTTACAATGATGCAGACACGCAGTTGATGAAAATATTGTATTCAGTTAAATATTTCAAAATACGATAAAATAATCATAAAATCATTTATTGTGTGTAAAAAAAAGACAAGAGGTTTCTCTTTTGCACGTAAATACGACGCCTGTATTAAAAGGTATTGATGTGTTCACTATATTACACAAAATCAGTAACGTTCCAAAACGAAGAATAAGTACTTTTAATTATGTTTAAAATATCGTTTCGAGTTGGATAAAAAGAAATTATTAAAAAAGATGAAATAGTATGAGAAAACTTAAGTTTATGATATTTTAACTGTAATATATGACAAGCAATTAAAGACCTTTACATTTATAACAAAACTGTGATCTTTTACAAATGTTGGCAACCCAAAACCTAAACATATGTTTTTCGAACTGTCATCCAGGTAAAAACCTATTGTGAACGGAATATATGCATGTTGGTTCATCATAAGGTCCGCCCGCGGGCACAGAATCATGGGTCGGGCCGCGAGTTTGACTTGCCTGCCTAAAGCTTGATTCACACGTTCGCTGAAAATAGAAAGCAGAATCTGCCTGAGTGGTGCAGCAATTCACATGACACGCTGTCTGTTGACCCATGACGCATTGCAACGCCATCTTAAAACAGCTGATTATCAACATAAGGTGGGTGTCCCTGATATGGCCATGCTAAGATGTGAGAATTTTTCTAGCCGTCATTTTGAAAAAAAAGCAAAAAAGTATTTTTAAATCGTTCTCAGGCGAATGGAGTTTCATTAAAAAAATTGTATTCCCCATAAAAACAGTTTTATTGGTCCAAAAAAACGAAATTCCAAAAGTCTACCTAGTGGCCATATCAGTAACATATGCACATGATATAGCCACCCTTGTTCTATGCTCTACATATCGTGATTTTTTTCAGTTTCATTGTGCCGTTATGGTCAAATTAAATAGTTTTGGTGTAAAATGAATAAACATGATACTAAATAAGCCTTTTTGTTAATCAAAAGTGGATTCAAAACAGGATTTTCCATGGAAAAGGAAGTTGTTTAAACAATTGGCATTATCACTTTAGTCCATACAATTCAGTCCATAATCCACCCTTATTCACGTTGTCAGACATTATTTTATATCTGAAACAAAAAAACAAAACAAAAAAAACAGGATTTATTTAGTAATTTTGTCAGGAGAAAAAATAAATGTAAACTAAACTTGATATAGCCATGGTGGAGGCCATATCAGGAGCAGGTCAGATTTCACAAAAATCGTTTGATTATGAACAACTCGTAAAAGATACGCCATTAACGGCAACACCAATAGAAAGAGCATTCAAAACTGAATAAAGTACGATGGTTTTCACGAAAAAAGTATTTGAAAAACATTCGTAAAACAAAGGAAACTTACCAGAGAAAAACAAGAAGAGGTCCCACGAAAAACACAAAATAGGCAACTGGCGACATATTACTCAGTCTCGCTGGGTGGGAAATGATCACGTGACATACTAGGAGGCCGCTTACTGGATGCTGATGCCATATAGTGGATTTTTTGGTTAGCTAACTTACAATAGGGGGTGGCTATATCAGGAACATAGCCATAACACGAGCACCCACCTTATTTTATTTTCTAGTAGATAAACATATATTTTAGATCATACTCCCGATGGTTGTTTACAAATTATAATGTGTGTCGTGGCACAATACAATACATCGATACACGAGTTAGATGAACGGGTTATTTCAAATATCCTAACAAAGCCCAACGAAGTTGTTTGATAGCTTCTGTCTGTAGAGAACATGCGTTGTCACGTGTACTTGCGCACTGATTTGAAATGGTTGGCTTTGAGATTTGAAGGTTAAGAAAATGCACAATAGACATCAAGAATATGGGTACATTTATTAAAAATTTCATGAATAATTGGAGTGTCTACTCAAAATTGTAAAATTAAACACATTCAATAAGTAAAAGGAGCTCAAATTCAATAAATGAAAGAAAAAATATTTATGAAAAATAAATAGTCTAGCAGAACTCCTGTGTGAAAACTTAGGACAGTAAATGTGCAACATTTTTGACAATGACCCAGCTAAGAACCATTTTCACTAGTATCCCTACATAAACGAATTTGATTAGCCATTCTTGAGAAATCAGTGGCGGCTCGTGTATAGACACTGATATTTCCACTTTATATTATCGACAACATTTAATATAATGAGTCCTTTTTTCTTGAATTCTTTCCTTATTTTTGTAGTAGGCCTATAATATATATTCCTTAAGCTTAATGTCAGTACTTCAATAGCCATCCCCCAGTTTATGAAAAATATACAAAAAATGTATGGAACTGTGCGCTTCACAGTGCCAGAGACGCGTTTTACTAATGTGCGCATGAGCCCATAGGAGGGGGTGATGAAGAAGGTGGGACTGCCAGGTAGAGAGAGCACTGTTACTCTCGCAGTGCCAGCTCTGGCTTGATGGTGGAAGGAAGTGTTTTTTTTATTCGGCGTGTTTTGTGATTAAAACCCGTGTACCATATTCTTGAATGTGATAATGTGTAGAAGAATGTAAAATTAGAGTTTTTTGTTAAGATTTTATCAAGTTCCTTAGTAAATTTTCTTTTTATACATGTTTTTTTCCTTTTACACAATTTTAAAACAAAGGCTAAAAACTTTCTGGAGCAGCGCCTCCAATAATTATAGCCACGAACCGCCACTGCTTGTGATCTGTCGTGCCAAAATGTTCCTACAAACCCAGCCGCGCACCAAACTTATGTAATCCTACTTTCCTTCCTATGAAAGTCAGATAGAAACAACTCTAGGGAGAATATGTTGAGTAACGGGGGTGGGTGGGGTGTGAGAGAGGGAGAGAGAGAAAGAGAGAGAGCTTTCAATCCTTTTCACAGCACAGCTCTTCATTTTCATCGATCACAACTGGTCCATTTGGAAGAAGGCGTTTCATTTCCGGGTGAGCTAATAGACTGTGACGGGAGCTCAACAGAAATAACATTAACTGCTAGTTAGGATCATTGGGATGGTTCCCGTTACGAAGAACACTGTATTTACTATTACTGAACTTGTCTAACTTAGAGCATCATTTTAATTAACCTCAAATAGCATACACACACACACACACACACACACATAGTATTTCAACATTCTATTTGGTGTATGTATGTCCTTCCGGGGCGCTTTTTCACTCTTCCCGATAATCCTACCCTAGACAGTTTAAATTTGGTATTGACGCCATGAAGAGAGAGTGTATTTATTAATAATTAATCAATTTCATATATATTAATACAGACATGTTAAACTTAGAAAAAACCTAGAATGAACCATAGATTAATATTTATTAGAGATAGAACAAAACATCTGGTGGAATGAGCCTTTTAGTGTGTGTGTATATATATAAATCAATAAAATAAAACTGAAGTTGTCACATTGAGACAGTAAAAAAAAGTAAAGATATATAAAATACATAGTTATAAATAGTCTAGGAGCTAGCTCATGAGCCGTGTGCATTTATATATACCCTTAAATTTGATTGCTGGGACTTATTACACACATATAGGAGTGCTAAAATTAATTGTACACATGGCCCAAATCATTGTCGTTTGGTCGCCATATTGCTTAATTTTCGGCCTACTGTATTTTTGTACCCAGCCATCCAATTTTAATGTGTTTAGCTCATTTTACTCTTTTTTATAGGGCAAATGAACTTTGTTCTAACATTTTTTGGTAAGTCAAGTAGTTATTGAGATATTTTAAAGTATCTTTACTGTGTACCTGCAAATGAATTTAAAGTATGCTTATTTCATTTTTATGTTTTGTAATGTTGCATATAATCGAATGAAGTGTTAGTGAAGCAACATGAATGAAGCAGTGGAGCTCCTTAACTCGAAGAAGAGGTGCCGGAATGAAAAGGAGATTAATCTGTGTATTTTATGTCAAAAAGAAAAGCGAAAATTAACGTTGCTTTCATGTGAAAATCGTATAAAAACATTAATAGTGCACCCGAGAAAATTTGGGATGGGTCTTTGCAAAGTGTTGAGGATAAAAGAAGCATAAAATGTCACAAGAGTTGTTACAGGCCTTACAAACTTATGGGAAAACGAGATGAACAGAAAGGAGAAGATTACGTTGAAGAATCAAGTTTTGAAGAGTGTACTGCGCGCACCCAACTACAATACCAAAGAAGTAGAACGCGATCTAGTGAACCTCAATTGAAAACATTGTTGTGTAGTGTCAATTTCTTATTTTTGTATCACCAAAGTTATTTAGCTTTTCCTATATTGATATGTTTTATTTCATTCAGAGACAAGAGATTTCAATCCTACTGAAATCTCTAGAAAAAGAATCAATGCGTGAATTAGATCGATAATAAAGAATTGATTTAGAAATTAATTATTTAAGGCCAAGGAATCGATTAATCTAGGTCAAGAAATCGATTTTTGAAAGGATCGACCACACCAAATTGATCGAGAGTCGAAAAGAGTTCATTTAGTACCGTCTATTGACACTAAAGCACTCGTGTTTCAAAAAAACTATCTACAACATTTTTAGCCTGGAGTATCCATATCTTTCTAGACTAGAGTAATGTAATCTGTGACATGTGCTTCTGTCATCTGTGGTAGACGCGTGAATGAGCTTTACGCCCCGCCCCGCTGGTTCATCAAATTCAAAGAGTTTTAAAATAAATAATTTTAAAAAAAAATCGTAAATCTTACGCCACAAAAACAGGCTTAGTCACCTCACAAACTAGAGTGGTATACTCTTGCGTATGTAATCCTTAGGATAAGTGGTAAGACAACGAATAATGCATAAGTAAAGAATTTGGATACAATCTTGAATATATGTTATACTAGCAGATTTTCGAACACAAACATCAAGTTGGGGTGGGGATTAGTACACTTCTAAGTTACAGGAATTTATTTTATTTGTTACATAAAATAAATAAATACATCAACCTGTTATTAAAAATTGACACATCAAGAATATGGACATACCTAGATTAATATTGTTTTTATATTTTGTTTTATTACATAGTAAAAAATATAGGCCTCGCCTACATTACAGGCCAACACTTCACATTTGTGTAGTATAGACTCGAACGCGTCAATTTAAGGACTTGAACAAATATTTATCCAAACCAAATTTTTAATAGGCTATGTTCTTAAATTAGCAATTCATAGTCTCCTACAAAAACTTTTTTCTTGATCAAAGTTTTTTTATAATAACTAGGCCATACACTTTTGTGGTCGTATGGTTTAAGACATCGTTCTTGCAATAGACTAGACTTGACATCAGGCTTCAGATCTTGGTTGGGTGCACTGAGGAGGTTTTTTATAAATGGTTTTCCACTCTACATTACTTTAAATTTAACACTACTAATCCATAAAACCAGGGCCGTGGAGCCGATGCACCAAGCTTTTGAATCCTCTTTTTCCAATTCTTACTCTGTCTTTCGTAAATTTCTAAAAGATATTGAGTCATTCTCACAGAAATGTGCCTTTTGGAATTAAAAGTTTTTTTAAATCATTCAAAATGAATAATATTTATGTATAAATTAGAGATAAGGTTATTCGGCACTAGGAAATTGCTTTCACAAATCACTGGCCTTTATTTAGGAAATTTAAATGTTTTTAAAATTGTTACTGACATGAAGGGGCCATTGGGCACACACAATAAATGGTGAGCTTATTTGGTAACCTACACACTCAACTTGAAGATTATTTTACAAAATGAAAATGTATCCTGTCCATCTCATACTTATGAATTATTATATACCTATTTACTGAAACATTCATCCAATCATTCAATAAATTGCAACCCGCTTCAGTGGTCGCTTGGTCTAAAGCGCTACTATCATAGTAGACTAGACTGCCGATGACAGGGAGATCGAGGTTTGAATCTCGGTCAGGTGTACTGAGGGTGGTTTTCTCAAAATGGTTTTACACTCTACCTCCAAACAAATGTGGGTACATTTCCACTAAATATAACCTTCCCAAAACCCTTAGAGTATTTAGTACATAAGCGAATAACCAGAACGGGTAGTAAGATGCTGTGCTAAAAATAGATTGCATATAATATTTTATGGAGTGATTAGCCAATAGGCCTATATTCTAGTTTTTTAAGGCTTTTTTAAGTAAAAATGGTTTGTTTTATTGCAGTTTAAAAGATGGGCCCCCCTCCAGTCGTTACTGGTATTTCCCCTAAAGAGGGTCCTCCTGGTACACGTGTCACTGTGAGAGGTGAATTTTTGGGTACTGGACCGACGGATCTTGTTGGTGGGTAATGTTGCATGTTAAACTATTGTATGTTTGTGTTGGATTAGATTGCGGAGGATGGGAAGATCCCTGTCAAGTGGGTTTTACAAAATGGTTTTCTACTCCCCTCCACTCAAATGTTGGTACATTTCTTCCAATTGAAACCTTCCTCATCCATAACCCACTAATGTAATTTGTATATACATGCATACAACCTGAACAGGTAGTAAGACGCAGTGCTAAAAAACTTTTGTGTTTATATTTGTATACATCATTTGTTTTACATATAATATAGACTAATGTGTTTAATTAAAGCTATGTGAAAATGTATATATACTATTTATAACATTTTTACGTTCTCAAATCAAGAAAAAGTATTGTGATTGAGAACAAAATCCATCTTGAGATTATGCTGAATCTAATATGCTTTATGTGAACACAAACCCAAACAAGTGGATTTTACCATTCTTTTTGTCCCTGGGCATGGATCCAAAATGGTCAGATGATTTTTTTTTTCAAACTCAGGACTTTAAAAAAATTTATTTTGATCCTAACCCTCACATTAAAGGTAGTTTACTGATGAGTGATTTTTTAAAATTCTAAATAGTTCTAACATTTTTATCAAAACGCATAATATCTAAGATTTGTCTGACATGACCAATAATGACACTATATATCATTAGTTATTAGGCAAAAATTCTTTGCAGGGTAGTTTACTGAGAGTAAATTTATGAAAACTTTGAATATTTCAAAAAAATCTTAAGGCCCTTGGCCCTATCGAATGCAAGTCTAAAATCTATTTTGTGGGATGGTGAGTGGGAGGGTGAAAGGCGCAACATGGCTTCACAATTGACCAAAATATCCTTCTGCGCCAACAAGACCAGATGCATCACGGGAACTGTAGATGACGCTAGCTACCGGACAGAGCTTGCAGAAAAATCATATGTTTGGAAATATCAATTTTCTTGAGAACGAGTGATATTTTGTTGTTAATATTTTCAACATCTCTTCTAAGATCTCGGTCCCAGCACAGATTTATCTGATTACCAAACCCTTCCTTCACCTCTGACAAGACATCTTGTGAATGTGAGGAATGCCAGGCCTCCACCGTGGTTCGGATTCCACGTTAAACTGTAGGTCCTCCATTTCATCTCACAATCACCCTACCATTACACATTAGCGTAAGTGCGTATTGCCCGAACGGGTAGTAAGACGCGGTGCTAATAATAATAATAATAATAATCTTCTAAGATAATGATCAATATTTATTAACTATTACATTTTCTTATTTTTTGTTATGAAGACGGCAGTTTTCTAATGAAAAATGTCAATTTTATTGATATTTGATCATTGTTAAAATGATAAACAAAGAGGTGGTGTGTATATAAAAAGTATAACTTAATAAACATGTTTCTTTTTATTCTTGAACAAACCATTTCCAAAAAGAAAATTGCAAAACATTAAAAATTCTTAAAGACCACCATTTGTTCCCACGGCTCTGCATTTCCACGCCAAATGAAAAGGGCCAATTGTCTTAACGATCTTGCTTAAAATGTATATGTGTATAGTATTGTATGAAAAATAAAATTGTATATTTGTGTTTGGGGTAAACACTCATTTATAGGTAGTTTACTTATACTGATTTTCCAAAAACTTTATTTTACAATTAATGCCTTTAACAATTTGGTTCCAAATGGTAGTATTTGACATTTCAAATAATATTGTATATTTGGCTTTGGGTAAAAATTTGATAGAGTTGTTTACTGATAAGTGATTTTTGAAAATTCGAGTTATTTTGAAAATAACTTTAATGATTTTGCTTAAAATGTACATCTTGGGAGTATTTGACGTGAACATTATAAATAAAGCTGTAGCCTTGCTTTTGGGGCAGACAGAAATATAGTTATTGGTAATTTACTGATTACTTTTTAAATATAAATAATATATTAAAAAAAATTGCATTAGTAATTTTGTTCAAAATGGAACTGTTAAGTTATTTGCACTATAAATAGTTTTATAGATTTCTTTGTCTAAAAAAATCAATAGTAAACTAAAGACTAATTTTTATAAAATTTGATTTTTTGAAAATATCTTTGAAAAACTTGGTTTAGAAATGGTTTTTGATGGACCATTTTACATTATCAATAATAGTGTATCTTTATTCATCTAAAATACAATCATTTTAATAGTAGTTTGCTTACAACAAAATTATCAATAATAGTGTATCTTAATCTATCTAAAATACAACCAATTTAACATTAGTTTGCTTTCAACAAATTATCAATAATAGTGTATCTTTATTTATCTAAAATACAACCAATTTAACAGTAGTTTGCTTACAACACATTATCAATAATAGTGTATCTTTATTTATCTAAAATACAACCAATTTAACACTAGTTTGCTTACAACAAATTATCAATAATAGTGTATCTTTATTTATCTAAAATACAACCAATTTAACATTAGTTTGCTTACAACACATTATCAATAATAGTGTACAGTACACTCTTGATTGTCAGGATTAATGGAGGGAAGGGGAGACACGAATAGTAAAAATTATGAAGAATACCAGAATACCAAAAAAGCCATCTTTGTGTATATTTACTCACTGATTCACTAAAAGAAGTCTGTCGTATGTATATATATATATATATATATATATTTCTTTTTTCTACGAGAGCTATACATGATTGCCGTAACATCAGTTCATGTGCTTGTAAAGAGTAATCCTGCTGCTCCAAATACGTCCTCACACAATCCATGGCTGCCACTGCTGTGCCCGAGATAGGCTCTGCCTCCCCTTCTTCCTCAACAGTCTCGACATTCCTGCGACGCTGACCCTGCGCTACTATTTCTTTGTCCGCTAGTTTTTCAAAGCTGAGTTCATACTGGTCACTCTGAATCCGTCCGGAAATATTTTCCGTGTCTATATCCAAAAATTCCTGCAGCCATTTCAGCTACAAACACCTTGTTGTTATTTAAACCAATACAGTCTTCTTACTCAATGTTCGGAAATATCTTACGCCATGTTCTTGAAATAGTGACTGGCTTTACTTGTTTCCATGAGGCTGCCATGTCATACAATGCGTCGAGAATCTTTAAAGTTTTCCAAAACAATTTAATCTTGTTTCCATCATCAATATATTTCTGCAGTAGCTGAGCCCAGTAAATCATCTTCATATTAGCTATCACACCTTGATCCATTGGTTGGACTAAGCATGTAAAGTTCGGTGGCAGAAATTTCACAAAAATACATCCATCTTCAGACTTAAGTATGGTTCCATTTGGATGTGAGGGAGCAATGTCTAAAAGAATCACCACCTATTAGGGCATACCTTGAGTACAAAGATGTTCTCGAACTTGTGGAGCAAATTTTTTAAAGAACCATTCCATAAAAATTGAGTGATCCATCCATTTATCCTTCCTTCCGACTGTAGTAATTTACAGTAAGGTTAGATACTTCTGTACCTTTAAATGAACATTTTTTTGTTTTTTCCGTATCCATGGCACAAAGATTTAATTTGTGCGAGCCGGTGGCATTTGCACACAATATTGTTATTCTTCCTTTGCTGGACTTAGGCCAGGTGTGTGGCTTTTCTTTTGAAAGGCCAACATTTTCATAGGCAGGCACTTCTAGAATAACCCTGTTTTTAACGGCATTATAAACCTCCATTTTCAAGTTTTTGCTCTGGATTAATTGTTGAACATCTTTTATAAGCTTGTCTGCAACTTCAATATCAGCACTCAATTTTTCTCCTTGAATACTTAATTTGCGTATTCCGTGATGTTGCTTAAATCGTGGGAGCGAGCCATATGAAGCATTGAAATCACCTTCCATCCATAAAGCATCGCAAAGATATTTTGCCTTATTTGTACCAACTATGCCTGACACGGGAGTACCTTTGGCACGTTGCCGGTTGAACCATAATAACATTGCTTTGTCCAGTTCAACGTAATTTGACTGTATTATTGGTTTACGTTTATTTAAGCCACATGAAGTGTCCATACTACTTGTCTACACAATCAGTTCACTCTTCTTCTTCATAATATCACATACCGCTGGTTCACCGATCCTGTAAGTTAATGAAACTTGTGTCACTGCACTGCCATATTCTAACATTTTAATAATTTATAATATTTTAAAACAACACATTTACATTTGCTGAATGATATTGTCACACACATACTAGGAGTAGCCTACAACACAGAACAATACTGTGCCGTTACAAACATGGCTTTTGAGCGATGTGTATGGTGCAGAGAGAGACAGAAACATAAGTTGTGACATTTCCAGACTGCTTACGCTCGAAAGACATATGAAGGTGTCTGTCTCTCTCTCTCTTTTTCAGAGACTGCTACGCATGTTCATTTATACATTTATAATGTATTTAGACGGTGTACTGCTTGTGATATATTTATACTTATAGTGTGTAAAATAAATACCGAGAAAATTATTTTCACGGTTAATCCGCAAATTTGTTGATCCGCCCCCGGATAATCGAGAGTCTACTGTATCTTTATTTATCTCTCTAAAATAAAATCAATTTAACGGTAGTTTACTTACAACAAACTATAGAAAATTGGATATTTTTAAAATTTACCTTGAAGATTGAATTTAAAATGAAAATATAGGAATATTTTTTCATGTTAAATAAGAATACATATAATAGTTTTACAATTTATAACAAATAATTTTAAGGTAGTGTTCAAGTAATTTTTTTTTTAGAAAATTTGAATTTTGTTAAATATATATGTAAACAGTTTGGTTTAAAATGTGTGTGTAGAGAGTAGGCCTATTTATTATGATTAACAAGATAATCTGTGTGTTTTATAAGGAAAATATAAAGTTTAGTTAAATCAAAACCTATGTTAGAAAATTATATTTGAATCTATAATAAACAATATGAGAAAATTTGTATGATTGTGTTATACCATTTATTTATATATTTTTCATATTTCAAAATAACTATACATTTTTACATATTTTTATCGGAAACTTATAGAGGTGTTTAGGCATTGAAAGGGTTAATTGACATTTGATACTTTACCATAACAACTTTATATTATAAATGGTCTCTGAAAATATAAAGCAAAACAATAAGCTACTTCTAATCACACTACATGATGTTGCATTTATTGTGATTTGACCGACTTAAATTTACATAATAATGCATCTTTTAAATTAAATACCTGGCACAGATTAAGTATCCATCTTAAACTCAAACCATTCTTAGAGTTTGGCACTATGCAACTTTAATGCAACACATAAGTACCTATAAGAAAAGGCACCAGCCTTAACTTTGCCCTAATAAAGACATTAATAACAATAATTTCCATTTCCTTTACCATAGTGCTGGCCAACAATCATAAGACCTATAACAGGCCAGCACTGAAAAGTACACTGTTACTATACAAATATAAAGATTTACATGAGAAAATAAGATAAGCAATAATAGCTAAATAATTTTATATATTGCTGAATAATTGCGAAAAAAAGTAATTAATAATGATAAGAATAAAAAATAGTAATAGTAATAAATGACTAAAGAATGGTTACAAGCAGTAACAATATGCAAAAAACAAATCTGAATATTGTAAATTTAAATATGACAATAATAATAAAGTACATTTAGCTCAAAGTTTTTCAAATCACTATACCTAGGTTGATTGTTGATTCTTTTTAAGCACTGTAGGCTGAACTGTATTTTTTCTTCAATACCCTTCCTATTATTGTGATGCTTATCACACATAATATTACTTCATTTAGTGCTACCTCTCTAACATTGTAATCTTATTTGAAACAGACAAGTTTTGTAAACTTTAAATATAAATTTGCAAATTCCATACCATAATGTTAGTAAATATAGTGAAAAGTTTGGTGTCTTATCTAATTTTCAGGATTAACCATATGTGGCTGCGATTGTTTGCTGTCGGCGGAATGGAAATCCAAGAACAAGATAATAGCTCGGTCTGGCCCTGGGAAGGGTCGTGGAGATATTATAGCGAGCACGCGCTCTGGAGGGAAAGGAACTTCTACAGTTCAGTTCAGAGGTAATATATGTTGGTCCTAAGCTTATGAAAAAAAAAATCAAAACCATTAACAATAGTTGACATTTCTTGTGTGAATACAAGATTGTGATATATATGTATACACACAGTATATATATTCACATGATCGCCGTAAATTGATCAATCAATATTATCCTAGAATTATTTTCTAATTAAACAATATCCCAGGATACTAGAAATCATTCTGCTTATGTCTGTTCCCACATTATAATATATTTCAACAATAGCTTTGTAAAATTTCATTTTTATGACAAGTGTTTATTAAAGGTAGATATCATAGATAGCCTCTTTGAGTCCTTGGATCCCTTGAATGTTTAAGGAGATTTGAGGAGTCAAGATTCAAAATAAATATTTATTTCTAAATTTGAATCAAAAGTTATTGTTTTAGAGCTATTATGAGGCTTAATAGTATCTTAGACCAACATAATTATTGAAAAAAAATATATAACAGACTCCAGACAATTAGAATTGGGAAAAAACAAATTTTACCAATACTCTTGTTGTGTTTTCTAAATTTGAATTTGAATTCAAGTATATCGGGATTCATAAGGAAAATGAAGATCCACATTTAATAGTGGATTCAACCCAGACTTAGTAAAAATATACTTTTTATTATATATGGCAGAAGGTACAGGAAAGGTGGGCAGAAACATGTAAAAAGTATAACATAAAGGACAAACATTGTTTTTCCTTTGTTTGTCCTTTATGTTATACCTTTTACATGTTCCTATATATGTGTTCTATCATTCTTCACGATTTTTCATTTTCTCCCTTTTGTGTGCTTTTCCCACTCCTCCCTGATGAGTTTCGATAGAATGAAACCTAGGTTGTGGGATTGGGTGGTGCCAATTGATTTTCTTTAAGAGGCAACCATTACCCGTTTGTCCAATGGCAGCCATGTAAAGTGTGAACTGTGTTCTTCTTTTCAATGTAAAGCCATATTGTGTTCATCCCTTTTATATATTTCTATCCACCTTACATAATTCTGTGTTTTGTTACGTTTTAATGGTGAACTTGGAGGCCTACAGTTTTCCTGTGTGCAGGCATCGCCCTTATATCCTTTTTTAAATATTTAATTCTATCGTCATAGTAAAGTTAAAAATTATCGATGGCATAACAGCTACGAAAAGGTGTGGTTTGTTCAGGTTATCATGAAACTATTGGTCCAATGAAGGAGAGTGCTGTGTGGGTGGAGGAAGCACCCCTGCAGACACTTGTATGGGGGCGAAGGTCACTATCACCTGCAGGCTATCAGCAAGATGACCCCTTGGGTCTATCTGTTGAAGGCAGCAAGTAAGTTACATTAATTATCTGTTTTATAAATTAATTATGAATAAAGCTGTTGAACATAACTATTTCACCAGCGCTTTCTTACTGCCCCATCAAGATTCATGCTTAGTATGACACAGTTTTTCCAAGTTTTGGATTCAAATAGGTAAAGTTAATATTAGGATTTTAGATTAAAATTAGTGAAATAGTGGATTTGACCTAACTTTAATATACATTGTAAAGAATCTTCCTCAGCTGAACATTTGTGGCATGAAATGTTTTTATTTGTTGTTCAAAAACTGCAATTTTGTATTTCGCCATCTGATTGGTTGTATCTATGCTTTGTTTACTGTGTTACTTATATAGTCATTTTTTGCAATTGTTAAGCTTGTGACTTGATATGGTCCTTTATATTCCCTTATTTATTTAATTCTTAGTTCACATTCTTTCCTTATCCAATGTTATTATATTCTCTCTCTTTCTCTTGTGCTTTATATTGCTATACAACAATTAAAGGTTTATAAGCTAGTTTATTGTTTGCATTATGTATATTATCTTTGCAGGATTTCTCTTAATACTCAATACTGTAAAGTAGCCTCCAGCACTTTGATGTAATCTGTGTCCTGGTACCGCCTCCTCATTACTTGGTTGCTCATACTCCCTAAATGAGAGCTGTGTTCACATCTTCTTTGCCCCTCGTTATTTATTTAACAATCTGTTTCACTCTTTATGATAGTCTGATCCACAACAGTGGCCGAACTGTCTAAGGTGCATTCTCGTGTTAGATTGGCTTGCTGATGACTGGGGGATTGGGTTTGAATACCGGTCAGGTGTACAGAGGATGTGTTTTTTTTCTAAATGTTTTCCCACTCTGCTTCAATTTCAATGTGGATAGATTACCTCCAAAGTGCTTCCTCCCTCATTCCATAATAGTAATTATAATAATAATAATAACAATAACAATAATAATAATACAATAATCTCTTTTGTTTTTGTTGTTATTGTGTTTGTTGAAGTCTATAATTGTATAGCTCTGTAACATAACAGGGTTCCTATGCATCCTGGAAAACCTGATACACCTGGAATTTTAAAATATTTTTTCCAGGCCTGGAAATGTTATGGAATTTCTTATTTTTCCAATCTTTTCCTAGAATTTTCTAGGTTGTCCAGGAAATTCCTTTGTCCATCTTTTTTAATACATAGCCCTGTACATACATAATCACGCCATTCCCTGTTGGAGTAGGCAAGAAACTGTAATATAGCACAAAAAACAGCTCCACACTTAATCCATCCTCACTAACTTTCTCCACATTTCTCTATCCTTGCATACTCTCTTTGCTTCAACAACATCCATACACCAAGTCATACATGCTCTTTTATTCTTAAAACATTTAATGTTTCTCTTTTTCACACATTCGTCTATAACATTTAGCCATGTTTTATATGCCCAAGCCAACATAAGATGCTTCTTTCACATTGTCTTATGGGATTCCCTTTCAAAATGCACTCCTTCAACACCCACTCATTACTGACTGTCCATACAAGTTTTTCCACCTATATTTCTTAGATATCTCACACCATTCACATTCACCTCGCTCTTGTGTTTTGACTGACAAACCCACACTTCACATCCATAGCATATATTTGGTGTGAACACACTTTTATGTACTGCCATCTTTGACTCTTTTGATAATTCTTCATTCTTTGCAATAGTCCATACACATCCAACTACTCTGAGCTACTTTCACCCTCCTGTTGATTTCACTATCTATCCTTCCATTTATACTAAGTCTATTATTTCCTGATCTATCCTTATCAAAAATCAATACCATAATTTTGGAGACATTTATACAAAGATCCGTTTTGTCTGTCGCCACACTCAAATGATTTAATGCATTCTGCAAGTCACTTTTCTTCTCGGCCATTAATACAGCATCATTTGCATATAACAGCACTCTCACGTTCACATTGTCCATTTGTATACCAAGTGCATCCTCACAAGCATCCCTCATACACTTATCCATGAAAACACTTAACAACCATGGAGACATAACACAACCTTGTATAAAAAACAGCCTGTTCAATGACAAACCACTTGCTCAAAGCTCCATTCACCCTTACACACGCTTTACTAATCATACGTCCACACCATCCTCTCTAAGAACATTCCATAACATACTCCTATTCACCCAATTGTATGCTCTTTTTAAACATAACAGTAAATTATTATTGTATAAATTGGATGACCTTTATTATAGTTGTACCTAAACAATAAAGAGTGATTAAAACATAATTAATATAATGACTATTTGCAAGTGATTTATTTATTTGTGATATTTTATACACACTTTCTAAATATCTGCACACAATTTATAAACTAACTTATATCTACATAAACAGATACAACATCCAGCCCCTGAACTTTAAACTCATCCCTGTGAAAGGGGAACCACACATTTCACCCATGATTCTTTGCAAGTAAGGCTATGTTATGTTTTAATTATTTAAATAGCTCATTGTGTCATGGAATATATTTAAAAAAAATAACAAAACGTATAGAAAAGTGCAGGTGTAAAGGAGTTGGAAGCAAGCCTGTATCAACTATATATATATATATAATAGAAACTATGTACTGATGTGTATTTTGTCAAGATTACTTTATACACTTGTCTTGGAGGAATTGTAGAAAATCCTTGAAAAGTCCTTGAAATGTCCTGGAAAAAAGTCACAATTTTGTGTAGGAACCATGCATAATCTTATTATGATGGATAGTCCAAGTTGCTTAACAACATAAACACCAAAACTTATATATCTATTTTTCTACTTTATAATGCATTCACTTGACATATACATCCATATATATGTATATAAATAAGGACGGGCCTTTGAATCCCTAGGAGCCCTCAGGATGTTTGAGGGGTGAGAAAATTTTGGATTCAAGATTCAAATCCTTAGTAAAAAAATGTATCCACAATTTTTCAAGTGAAAGTTGTTTTAGAGCACTGATACTGCTTATTGGCGGTCCAGAATCAATAATAATTATAGGATGAACAACCAGTCCTCTGACCAGTAATTTAACAAAAGGATGCTATAATGAATGGATTATAATAAAGAATGTTAAACTTTAGTTACTATTATTCTCTTATATCTTTATTTCCAATTATGTTCATAATTTTTCCCAAGATTTGGTTTTGAGTGGGATTCAATGGTAAATTGGAGATTTAAATTCATAACATAGTGTATTTGGCTCAACTTTAATATATGTATATGTCACCTTGCTTCCTCTACTATCTCATATACTCCCTGTACCTTCACTCTTGCCTAGACATCTTTATTCCTAATCTTGTTTTTCCTCGTGACAGCTAACATACTCCTCAAAGACTTTATTCCCATGGCCTCTACTTTACTTGTCTCTCTTACCTTCCATTTACATGTTCGTGCTACACATGTGACTGTATGTATGTCCCATACAGCACCTCTTTACACTTCCCATTTATTTTGTTATAATTTTAATGTTTGCCTGCAGTAAAAAATTTCCCGAGGATGAACTTCATGAACTGTTCCCAGAAGGCTCTGGTGACTTAACCTCTGAACAGTTTGCAGCTGGTTGGTTTTTGTTAGAGCACCATCACGGCACCATGTTTGATGATCTCAAGGCTGGCCTGGCATTTCTTCGGCGAAAGGTGGAGGCGCAGAAGGAGGGACAACTCTCTTTTCTGAAGGTATGCTCTACAACTGTAGTTACTATAATACAATGTTGGGGTATGCAAAGCTTCAAATAGTTAAAGGTCAGTACTAATTTTCTTCGACTGTAACATCCACAACTTTCTTTGTAGCGCTGAAAAAATTTTGCTCTTGACATGGTTTTTCTTCACTCAACGTTCACTCATTATTTTGGTTTAATTATTTTTTTATCAGTTTCCTTGTGATTAAAAAAAATGTGAAATCTAAAAAAACTTGTCTTTGACCTTTAACTTGTCTTAACATTTCTAAATTTTATCTTTAACTTATTTTCATATGTGAAAAATTAATATTCCCAAATCCTCACTATAATGTGGTGTCATATGCTCATTCTGGATGGAACACAACACAATTACATGAGAATTTCACTTGGTCACTACCGGCGGTATATAAAATCGAGATTCAGAGGTCAGCAACTCCCCATTCGACCTGAACTTTTTGTTTCCCATATACTAGGAAATTAGTTTACTCCCTAAACTAGAGTTTTAATATGTCCCTATATTTCCAAGCCATTAGGCACTAATTCATTTTATTATGTCCCTACAATCATAGACCCTCTAAACATCATAGCTTTGATAATACTATGGAGTTGTCAAGATGAATATGAGTTGCCAGCGAATGGCAAACTAGAGATTCACACACTGGAGCTACTATTGACAACCAACATGCCCAGGACCGCACATGCTGAAGCATCGAAAATGAGTCGTCATTCTTGTGTGTGGATCTCGATTGAAAATAATGTGTCAGCCATGTCTGGCAATTCTCAAGGCGACCAACATTAATGTAGTTTGGGAGTATTGTTGTTCCAGTGTTTGGAGGGCCTTAAGTTCCCTTGTTACTAACACCCGTCAGGCCTACCCCGAGTTTGATACTTGAGTCTTTTAACACAAATTATTCCTACCTTGCTGTTTGCCGACGTAATGAATGAATCACCCACTATAAATAATTTAGAAGGGCCAGCACAGCACATTCATCAGCTAGCAAATGGAGGTAAATAAAGGACAAGCGATTGCAGCAGGAATTATCTATATGGGAGAGGAAGGAGGGCCAGCAATCAAGGTTGTGTCCAGAATTAAATTTCGCAGGCCGGGACGTGTTTAGGGGAAATAGCTTCATAACCACTGGAGGTAAAGATAAGTTATAACTAAATGCCTATTGATGCTATTTATTTATTTTTATGGTAACTAAGGGCATTGATTTTAATAATATAAGTGACTATATACACTGTATCAAAGCTATTTTTCCCAGTACTTTGCCTGAATTGTAACTTTTGGGGCACTTTTAATGTGTGTAATGGTAGGCTTAGCATAGTATTTTCTCCACAAGCCGAGACACTTCTAGTCTTTTATTTGAAGAGAAGAATCAGTGACAGGGAAACTCTATTTATAAAGGGGGAGGGGTTATTTAAAAAAAACGAGTTTTGCCCTCCAATCCAAAGGGGAGTTCAAGGATCTCTTCCAGGAAAATGTTGTAAAAAAAATTGATCAACCTAGAAGCTATTTGGAGGGGTCTTTCTTTGAAATTTTTAAAAATTAATTTTCTCTAGAAGCTATTAAAGGTAGTCTTCCCCTGTAAATTAAAAACAAAACTGATGCTCTAGAAGCTATTTGTAGTGGTCCTTACCTGCATTTTTTAAAATTAATACCTCTATTTGGTATGGTCTTGATCAAATTTTTGAAAATTAAATGCCTCTAGAAGCTATTTGGAGTGGTCTTTTTCTGTAAAATATTTGGAAATTAATTTGATTTCTTGGGGGGAGGGGAACTTCCCTATCCTCCTCCAGGTGCGCCACTGTTTGCAGCTTGTATATTACACCAAAGAATACAACAAAGAAAAAAAAAAGTTTTTGGGGTTCATCCCCTGAACAGTGTGTGATTGACTGAGGGTGTGTTTCACCTGTTATTTAATAAATTAAGACAGCCTCCATATACATTTTTCATTTATTTTCGAATGTCCATATCTCTTCACAACTTGTATCCCATAAAACTGACCGTTTATTCTCTTCACAATTTAAAGCCTTGGTATAAATTTCCCAGCTCTTAGCCCTCAAGGGTCAGGGTGAAGAGCAAGAGGAGGAAGACTCACACATGATCTTTGACCAAGAGAGCAAGTTACAACTGAAAACGCACGATAGACAGCCATCTATGCGAAAGGTTTCCTAATCTTTTTTGATTTTGAACATTGCCACCAACATTGACAAAAGGTTGTTAAAATCAAGCTGTCACACATGAAACCATCCGTGTGTTAACTTTGTGAAAGTACCCACTAGGACCAATGTATTTTAACCAAACGCACGATATACCTGACATGAAGGAACGAGACTCGCACAACAAGGAAACATTTGTGTGAAACATCACTGACACTCACTCAACATCTTGTGTTGTACTGGTGACATCACGTTAAACAGCAAGGTTATCAAGATGACAACTTTGGCCTCATGCTAATATTACAACCATATGGTTGTTGTCAGAAAGAATCTCATCCAGAGACAATAAGCTAGCATAAGTGAAGTAATATAGTTCTCTATGGCGGCTGGGTCACCCCAAGGACAGGAGCTAAGTGTGCAACTACAACTTTGGAGGGAACTGAAAAGCTTGAAGACAACAATTGTGAGCCACACTTTGAATTGACGGGAGCTTACCTTGTTTACTTTCAATGTGTACCATATTAGCTGTTTTTTTAGCACCACATTTTATTACCCATTCAGTCTATACACTATTAGAATTATTAAATATGATTATTGTGCATGACTGTTTCCCCACCCCTATGTATGTGACTACGCTCCAGCTCCGCAGCTGATTATTATAATCCTTGTTTTGTCCCAGGCCAACGTAGGGTCGGTCATGGAGCAGCTGGATACTCTCACCATCCTGAAGGACAAGTTTGAGTCTGATGTCAAGGAGCATGGCTCCGACCCAACAGCAAAAGTAGAGAAAGCTATTCAAGGTAGTCGTAACTCTAAGTCATATCTGTGTATGCTGGCTTTCTATTATTTATGATGTTATATTGCTTGTGTCTGTCTCTAGACTACATGCTGCCATCATCTTCCTATACCAGAACTGACCCCACGTCTTATACTCTAACTTTGTCAGTGACGCTACATTCTGGCAAAAAAAAAGATAAATGATATATGAAACTTTGGATAGTTGCAATTCAACCTTACATAATACGAGTTACAGTTTAGCAAGGATCTAGTTTAGTTTATTTGTTCTGACACTCTATCTTTTCATCATTCTTCCTCCTTTATTTGCTTCCATTATTCTCCTCTCCTTCTCACACTTTCTGTTATCTACTCCTCCCCTCTCATCCTTGGTCAGTCATCTTCCTCCAAACTTTTAATTCCATGATTCTCCTTGGATTCTTAAATTTTCTCTCCACATTACATATCCATGCCATCTGACCCTTGCTTCCTCTACTATTTCATGTAGCCCCCATAGCCTCGGATTTACATTTCATATCCCTGTTGGAGACTGTTGACATATATAACATAGTGCCAAATTGCTGTAAAATATTTTTCAACAATACAACAGTAAGGCGGTTGCCTACATGAGTGAGCGAAAGCAAGTGGCGTGGGTGAAGCGATTCGAAAAGAAAATATAAACTACACCGTTGGCATGGAAGTGTCCTATGTAAAGGTGAAGCGGCGCAGGGGAATTAAAGGGAATGTCTGTCTTCACAACTATTGTGTTCTAACACCCACAGTAGGGTGGGTCGAAAAAGAGAAAAGTTAGCGGACAGGAACTTTGGGCCAGTAAAAGCTGTTGTTGGTACCATTAAGAAATTTTCAAAATATGGACTCGGCTGGTTAATATCTTCTGCCCCCGAAACTATATCAAAGATTTGCTATTTTGGTCAAAAACTGTAAAATATACAGGCATGTGATGTTAGAGGGTTGGGGGTCAGGCAAAGCTTATGTAAGTGTTATTAGGCTCTCTAAGTATAACTCTTATGATAAATTGACATTTAGATGGACTGATTCACTCTAATGGTAAAAGGGTAATTGAGACTTAATGGTAGAAAACTTAAATAAATCATCAAAAAGTGTCAGATTGTTGAATCCAACTCAACCTTTGTAACATACTTATTGGAACTGCCCCTTGTTGGACGTCAATTGTGACGTACTGCTGGAATGCCTTCACGTTGAGCGCCATTTTATGTACTAACTTCACTTTGGTTTGAAGAATATATATATTACAAATAAATGTCTTCGAAAATAGGTACTTTTGTATAAACTTTAATGGTATAACGTATTACATATCACTGTTGTTTGAAAAAGAATAATGGAAACCATTTAGGTAAAAACACCTTGGCCGTGATTCCAAACACAAACAAGCTAACATTATCAAACTATACGAGATTCATGCTGTTTTGTATTACACATCTCTCTCGTCTCCCGAAAAAGAGTAGAATGACGCGTCTGCCAAGCTAGCGTCCTCTCGAGTCGAGCCGCGTGAACCCCGTAGTTCACACCCTCGAACCCAGACCACTCCTTGCTTTCTTTCCATCGACCAATGGGGTTAGTTTTTAATTAGCGC
>CABFOW010001645.1:86506-100549 GCA_902141385.1 Timema californicum
ATCATTGCTACTGTTCTTATTGTTTCCTTGGCATCATCATTGCCACTGTTCTTAATATTTCCTTGGCATCATCATTGCTACTGCTCTTATTGTTTCCTTGGAATCATCATTGTTACTGTTCTTATTGTTTCCTTGGCATCATCATTGCTACTGTTCTTATTGTTTCCATGGCATTATCATTGCTACTGTTCTTATTGTTTCCATGGCATTATCATTGCTACTGCTCTTATTGTTTCCTTGGCATCATCATTGCCACTGTTCTTAATATTTCCTTGGAATCATCATTGTTACTGTTCTTATTGTTTCCTTGGCATCATCATTGCTACTGTTCTTATTGTTTCCATGGCATTATCATTGCTTCTGCTCTTATTGTTTGCTTTGCTTCATTCTGCAATTCTCGTTATCATTTGCTCAAGAGAGACACTACAATTTATACTACAATACTCATACATATTTTTTCATTTAAATATGTTTTGGGGCCGAGTTTTAAGTTTTCATTTTTCTTTAGCACCACGTCCTACAACTTGTTTGGGTTATATCAACTAATTAAGCTAGTAGTTTTATGGATAAGGAGGGCTATATTTAGTGGAAGTGTGCCTGCATTTGCATAGAAGGAGAGTGGTAAACTATTTTGGATTAACCCCCATCAGTACACTTAATCAAGATTCGAACCTTGATCTCCTAGTGATGTACATTCTAGTCTACTGTGAGAGGAGCACCTTAGACCATGCGGCCACCAGAGAGGGTTTTCATATTATTATTTTGGGGTGTTTCAGTTCTTCTTTCTACTCGTACAGACTATACACATTTAATTATGCTGATAGGGTAAGTATGAGGAAGTTATAGCTCAGAATAAATGTACCTGTATTTGTTTGAAGTAGGGTGGGAAACAATTTAAGGGAAAACCACCCTCAATACAGATGTCTGAGATTTGAACTTTAACCTTCCTGTCACTGGTAAAAAAGACTGCATATAGTTTGTGTGCCCTCCGATTTGGACATACCTAAATTTAATGTAATATTATGATAAGAGAATTTTCTATATTTAACTGATACATGACTCGGTATCAACAGCTGTGTTATTGCTATGTTAGGTTTTTTTAATAGAAGGTGAACAACTTATTGGGAGCTCACATGTATAGTTCATGTCCACACAGAGAACTATACATTCCAGACTAAGCAGCATTGAGATTGGTCAAACTGGGGATTGATAACTACAATGAGCAATATTAGCATGTTAGCTGTCACGAGGATAAACAAGATTAGGAATGAAGCTATCCAGGAAAGAGGGAGGGGGGAATACAGGGTGTTACCCCCCCTTTTATTTATATCCCAAATCAAAGTCAGGTTGGTAACAAGAGAGTTTATTTATTTATTAACAATAATAGAAACAAAACTCGATGAGTAGAGAGTGGGACAAGCCCAGCGTTAGGCGCACAAACAATAATAAACGATACACAATGAAATAATGGGGGATGACCCCAAGTAAGAGATGGCCGCCAAGAGGACCCACAAACAATTAAATCAACCTTCACAAAAAACCCGTAATGTCTAATGATAATAAATTTAATGTAGCAACAATAACCCGCAAGCAAGCAATAAACACAATATACAGATTACTCGCCACCGGGGGCTCCCCAATAACTTACAAAAGGAGAAAATTCTCACAAGAGGTTATCATCACTGCCATTCTAAAGCACGAAAAATGGGACCAAGAGCCATTATTCATAAGCATCATAAAAACAGCATAACCTAGCAATTAACCCTATAAATACACTACAGCCCCGGGCTCGCGGCCCCAGGTTTGACCAACCAAGTCAGAACAAAGGATGACTATAACTTGACCTATCCATGACGGTACTGATGGTTCGAAACAATCCGTGAAGCGGATTGAGAAACGTTAGCCTAAACAAAATATTCTTATGTCCCCAAACTGTACTGCCATGACTTCTACGCAACGCAATCTCAAACTATACACTAAATAAAGTTAAATCATGAATTTATATGGTACCAAACGTAATTTTGAATACATCGTTGCCCCAAACGGAATTTTGATAAAAATAACTTAAATATAAAAATAGACAGAAAGTGTCCCACCTAGAGAGTGTGAAGAAATGTGTACATGGCTTTAGAGTCCTGCCATTATATACGCTAAGTAGGAGTCACGTGAACTCACAGCGCGGGAAGCCAAAACAGGAGAAAGGGTAAGGAGGGGGAACGCACTGTTCTGGAATGCCCTCACATATTCTGGGCATATTCAAACCTCGCGCCACCCGACCGGCCGTTGGTTTCACTGCACTGTCACTGGCGCGCACGGATCTGCGCATGTCGACTGTCTCTTGTTTTCTTTTCTGGGGCGGGGCAAGCTTGAGGCGTAACTTTGCTGAACATATTCCTCGCCTCAGTTGAACGTAGCCCTGGTTGCTGAAGCGATGTGTTTGTGTGGGGAGCCTTGTAGAACAGCCAAATGAAGACAGATGGTAAGTCCATGTAATTATATTCCTTCCATGTTGTGACTCTGTCACAAGGGACATGAGATAGTAGAGGAAGCAAGACCGAGATGGTATGCTCATGTAATGAAGATGGAAAAAGAGACCAAGAAAAGCCCCATCTACACTTTCTATGTCCGTAAGGTGCGCAACACTCCGTAAGAGATCAACTCCACCCTAACAGATTGCATTGTCTACTGAATCCTTATGCTTAATTCCTTATTTCTTACCACCCCGCGGAAGATGACTCATCTTTCTGAAGACTAGTCGATACAGACTGCTAGGGACTACCAATCACAAAAGTAAGGTTGCGTGCGCATCAGAATGAAAGCACCAATGGCATTTTCTTAGTGATTACTTTAACTAGCTCATGTTTTAAATATATTATTTGTGATTGTACTTAGGCTACCTTTCAGATGTTGCCTATCCTAGACGTTTTGTTAGTAATCGTTCAGCTGTGATATCTTATGTTTCATTTTCACAACTGGCATCTGATTGTGCCTAGCTCAAAAAAATTCCTTTCAAAGAGTTTAATTGGACGTTGTTTTCAACTTTTTCTTTGGTTGGCACAGTCACGTGATTACCGATACGAATATGAACCGTGTACACATGATTTCAATTTCTAAGGACTCTAAGGATACTGAGCTTACGGGCTCTGTAGATGGGACTAAAGAGATGGTAGGAGCATATAACAAAAAATGTGCATGTGAGAGAAGAATAATGGAAGCTATTAAATGTGAAAGAATGGTTGGAGGACAGAGGAAGAGTGAGGCATTTTATCAAACTGACTAGGCCACAACTAAATCCAACAATTACTAAGCTTAAAAAACAATTAAAGTTAAAATAGACTTTCGTCCTTTTTTTATATTACTATATTGTTATTTCCATAATAAATTGGTGTTAGTGAAAAAAGCTTGAAATAATTATATTACATTTTGGATAACTTAATTAATTATTTTAAGACTTTATATATTAATTATGTTTGGAACAAAGCGTTTTGTAAATTATATTTATTAACTAAATTTACATAGTTATGCAAAGTATAGTATTTTTAATTTTTATCCACCATTATACTTATTTTAAATATTTGATTAAACTTTAGGAACATCTCATATAATTCAATTCAACTTAACACACTCCTAAAAACTGGAAATTCATGTTATTACAATGGCGGGGGAAAAAAGTATATTTACATTCCTTATCTTATACATACATAAAGTAATATTATTAGAAAGTTTTGATAACTTTTTAGATAAAATTTATAACTATTAAATCAAATAAGACATATTTCCAAAATGCCTAATATTAGTGACTTTCAATAAGTGTTGGTGGTCATGAGTGAGCTTCCAATAAAAATTGGAGTGAACTATATCTTTCCTGCTCCTTTAACTTGAGGAATATTGAACCTCAAAATTGAAAAGTAGCTAGCTATCTCACAACTTAATATAACCAGATTTCTTTCTATTAACTAAATCATTATTGACCATGCTTTTGCTGATATAAGTTTACTACTTTGTATGTTTCCTCAGTGTCGATGCTTGAAGCCAACAAACTTTTTGAAGAAGTTTTGGCAAGACGGGATCGTGCAGATGCAACAAGGAATGCATTGGGAGTGCTACAAAGGTTTAAGTTTTTGTTTAGCTTGCCGGTCAGCATTGAGCGCAACATACGCAAGGGAGATTATGATGTTGTCATAAATGATTACGCCCGAGCCAAGAACCTTTTTGGAAAAACTGATGTCCCAGTACGTATATCTTTAGGTTAACTTGTAGTTTTATGTCATCGAAACAAAAAATTAAGTTGGCTTTATTATTATTATTATTATTATTATTATTATTATTATTATTATTATTATTATTATTATTATATGTTTTTAAAATTCAAATATATCTTTTGTAATAGGTTTTTAAAAAGGTTTTGACCGAGGTTGAACAACGTATTGTCAGATTACAAGAACTTCTGCGGAATAAACTTCAAGATATGCCTTCAACTTTGGAAGAGCAAAAGAAAATAATCAGGTAGTATATATTAACTCAAACTATCTATACTGTTATTCATATAAACATTTTTATGGTATTTTTTGCCTTTTTTTTACATATATAAATAAGTATGAGAAAAAAGTATTGTTATTATTTTGAGCAAAATATTATTTGTGTACCCTTAACACTTTAAAAAAAGATATTTTTGAATTGTCAATTTTGTGTGTATCTGTTGGTTTACATTTTTAATTTGGTTCTTAAATAATGTGTGTCAAATCTTGGGTGTAAATTGAATAGGAGAGCATGGATGTAAACATTAGGAATACTTTTCGTAAACTTACTTTATGGCATTAGGAACTTGAAAATTCGTTGCTGCACTTAAAAAAGTATGCCACCTATCCCTAGCTTTGAGATAGCTCTATCCAGTCCAATTTATTACAACCTATTCCATCTTGAGTTGGTTCTATCCAGTATACCTTATTACACCCTATCTCTACCTTGAGCTAGGTCTTTCCAATGGTCCCTTACCTTGGGTTGCCAGTCAGTACCCAGAACAAGGTTTTAGAATCTCCCATTCGTGCTGAACATCCTGCCCATTGTAATCAACAAGACTTGATTATCCCAACAATGTATTGTGATGAGTACAGATTATTTAACTCATTATGTAACTTCCTCCACTCCCCGGGTAGTCTCATCCCTTTTTCGATCTAATATATTGCTAAGCACTATGTTTTTAAACACCAAAAATTTGTTTTCATCATATAAGGTAAGAGACCACGTTTCACACTCATAGAAAATGTTGGAAATGAAGCATGTAGGACAAAGGCGCAAGGGAAGCAAAAAAAAGAGATGGGATGAGCAGATAACAGAAAGTGTGGAAATGGGAGGAGAATAATGGAAGTAATTGAAGGAGGAATAGATGACGACAACCTACTGACCAAGTAGTAGCTTACATTACCCGACTATTCTTTATTTAATTTTCAATCTAATGTTACTGCCAGTTAAAATTGTTTCTAGATATTTAAACTCATTAACCCTGTTGAAAGATACGTTGCGCTCAGAAAGATTTAAATTATTGTTCCCAATATGTGTTCTCTTGTGGGATCATATACTTAAATCTTTTCAGCGTTCGCTTCTAAACCTATTTCCTTAATAGTCTCTAATAAAAAAATTTAATTTATTGCAACTCTATAAATAGCAAAAAATAATTTATTTGCTTAAAAAGAACTGTTGAAATATTTTTTATAACCATAATGTGCACTTCTAAATTTGAGTTTAGCAGAGAATAATGTAATAGAATAACTTTCTATACCAATTCATGAATACATAAGTAGCTGATGTTGGTAGCTGAGATTTGTTAGCATAGGTTGGAGGTAAACTTATAGAGTGCCATGATGTCTAGAAAGGGTATGGGGAACTCGGTGTCACAAAAATGTAAAATGGCTCTTTGGGTAGTTGGCATGCCACCTAGTACGGTTTGTGACTGTGGGACCAAAACAGGTTTTCCACTTTCCTTCCAATTTAAATATATTTCCTGTAAAATGTGATACACACAAAAAAAACTATTTTAAAACCAACTTCTGAGATAAATTTAGTAAAAACAGATGGGACGCTCGACTCCTCGAAAACCATAGCTGTTTTTGAGGATACACATTTTTGGTCTCTCTTGTTCTAGGTAAAGTAGTCCAAAGGTGGCAGGAGGAGTAAGGGGTTTGGTTTCTTCTTCTTTTTCATTGTTTCTCTGATTCTTGTTGACGTTGGCTGTATGTTTTAGCCACTATTAGTCCTGTTACTATTTTGGGTAACTTTTAGTCACCACTCTTCGATTTCACTGTCAACCTATTTCTCCCATCTCCTGCTTTTGTCCAACGTTTTTGCAGCAGAGTGCTTGTCTATTGTGGAAACATACTGCACATTGAGAAAGTTTGTGTAATGCACTAAGATACTTTGATTTAAGTTTATGATCTGGCCAACTTGTCTTTGAACTATGGAAGGTGTCCCTCATTCTCAATAACATCTACCATGTAGTTTAAGATACCATAATTTATTCAACACATGATGTAATAAGTGAATACATTACAAAAGTTACTCATATGGTATATTTATACTACACTCAATTTGATACATTTATATTACACTCGATTGTCAAATCATGAATCATAACTTAAGATTGTTTAGTGAGTTGTGACATTAACTTTTTTCCCAATTCCTATGACAGCTCATAATGATTGCGGGACTTAAGTTAATTATTTCACTCGCAGCTCCATCTTGTTGCTATTTAATTGAGATGGCTCTTTACTTAGGGAAGGTGAGCTTCAGGCACCACTATCCCAAACGTATCTCGGCTGATGACTTCCTTGCTGCTTACTTACAGCGGTTAGATTCTCCCCTAGGTCACTTGGACGACTTTAGTCACTAACCAGAATAAACTTGAAGTTCCACTAACCAACCACTCACTGGATCTGGGTAGACTTAGTAAACATGGCAGTATTATGGCCGACCTTGAGGAAAAACAAATTGATCCCAGATTTTTTTATTACAATATTTAATACAGTTTTTATTTATACAAATAATTTAAATTTATAAAAACGTAAATAATTGCCTAGTAATTTATAAATATGTGAAAACAATGTGAAACAATACAAGGTAACGTATAAAATAAGGAAGGAAGCCAATATGAAAAGAAAGTTAAATTAAGCCTTAATAGACAAATAAGCTTCTCTCTTCATACACACAGGTCCACCCCAAGGCGCGAGTGAGGCGGACAACTGCCCGGGGCGCCACGCCAACAATGTAATCTTAAAAAACTAGAAATAATATTTTTAAGAAATTCATACATTGCCCAGATATATTTGATATTGCACTAATTTTCTTTTCCATTTATCACGACTTGTGTCCCTGTGAGAATCAGTGGGCATGAACATAAGAAATTCATCCATCTTGTAATGAGTTCCTTTCAAGTTTATAGGACATTAAAGAGGAGGGGGTGCTTGAATCAAATTTTGCCCGAGCTCAAAATGATGCTCGAGGTGGCCTTGCATACACTCCCCACTTCTCAATCTTCCCATCCATTTTCCTCCTCAACCCCACAGTTAGTACAGTACACAAGTGTTTCCTAACTGTATTCTTTCTCTCTAGAAATTTGGTCAATCTGGAAGCAAGTGGGGACCCAGCCTGGGACGCGATGTCATGCCACTCTGCCTTCATCACGCAAAGACTGAATACTTGCAAGGAAGAGCATATCGCCATTGAAACCGCCAACGGGGATGAGTTGGGTACTGAAACATGAGCTTTATTTTGAAATTTGTTCATTTATTTCCACCCATTGCTTAGCTTGATTAGAAAATTAATTTACTCTGGAAGTAGAATCCATGAGTTCATTTATTTTCAACGACCTTTTTGTGGTTTATTGAGGTTCTGCATAACTGAATGTATTTAGTGACAGCTGCGCAAAAATAATCAAGGTTTAAGTTATTCAAAGTTCAGAGAGGTCTAATATGCTCGCTGCCACTTTTTACAGATATGAATCTTAATTTTACCTATATTATGAATCAGAATCATTGGGGAAAAATGAATGAATATAAAATGGAATATAAAAATTATGGTAATTAAATGGGTATATTTTTCATAATCCATTCATTATATTATTATTAGCATTATTATTAGCACCGCGTCTTACTACCCGTTCGGACTTACGCTAATGTGTAATGGTAGGGTGATTGTGAGATGAAATGGAGGACCTACAGTTTAACGTGGAATCCGAACCACGAATAAATCTATGCCGGGACCGAGGATTGAACCCCGGCTGCCAGCATAGAAGTCTGACACCTTACCCCTAGACCGCCAGGTCACTTCATTCATTATAACATTTATATATTCATTTAAGTGTTTGGTTGTTAAGTTTTCCCTATAGTTATCATACACAGTTACAACTGAATGTCAATCTGCTTTTGCAGGGTAAACATTTTTACATAATTTAAGTATGTCAAAGGGGTCTATGAGCTAGGGTCTTTTCACTCGAGTCGAGAATTTATAAAATCTCCAGAGTTCGAGTATATTCAGATGTTAAGTGTATATATTTGTTTATTATAAATGAAATATCACATATTTAAAAGTTGATATTTTAAAATATACTAAAATACATGTTCTTAAAATATGAATGACACTCATTTTTAAAAATATAAATACTTTTGGAAAAAAAAAGCTAAGAAATGTAAAATCGGGTTTTTATTAGAAATACCACTTAAAAAAACACAATTTAAAAATAAGAACAACACACTAATAAAAATATATGGCCTAATAGAAATAAAATTAAAATTATTTCTAAACTCATATCCTTAAGGACATTAAAATTACACTAACAATTATAAAAATAATAAAATGAATAATTGCATGATGGCTTGGAAATGCACAATAAGATAGTGTAGAAACGCTGTACATTAATATAAAGTAATTGATAGTGAAGGAAGCCAACCTCGAGGACAGTTAGGCTAGGTCTAGATAGGAAAATCACTTCTTTCTTAATTTCTTCAAACACTTTTACACTTACCACTTCTTCAAAACTTCCACAGTTGCACATTGTTTTGAGTATTCGAGAATATTACTTTTTTTATTAATGTCTATTCATATGAAAAATAAACATTTCCAAAAATTCAAAACAATGTGCAACTGTGAAAGTTTAAAAAAGTGGGAAGTGTAAAAATGTAAGAAGAACAAGAGAAGTGTATTTGTTTATATCTAGGCCTAACCTAACTATTCTTTCAGATTGGCTTTCTTCACTATCACTTTACATTATTGTAGAGTGTTTCTACACTATCTCGATAAAAAGTAAATACAATTGACGTTTTAATAAGCTAATATTACCCCAAAATCTGCTTCAGTAACTTTATTTACCCTATATGAAAATGTAAGAATCATAAGCAGCTAGAAATTTGAAGCGTTTCATATTTCATTTATTATTCCTTAGTGTAATCATGCATGAACACATCTTCTGTTCCATTTCCATTCCTCTATGCGCATTTGCACATGCACATTGTATGGGCTCGTTAATAGACATTATTTTATTGAGAAATTTATTTCATTTCAAGTTTTAATACTTAAAAATAATATTTCTAGCAAATAATATGAAATAGTAAATACTTTTTTATTAGAAATGTGTTAAGTTTGGTAAAATATGTATTGCAATAAGTAAGATCAGCATTGATTTCAAACAGGTTTTCCAACATAATTCTGTAACTAAACTAGTGCTAGTTTTATAGTTAAACGTATTAATTGATACAAGTTTTAAATATTTTAAGTTTGAAAACATTCACTATAATAATATATTCTTGATATTACATTTTTAATTTAACATAAATTATTATTTTAGAAAGGGACCAGGTAAAAACAGTAAAAAGAATCATTCACTTATTTAGTAATCTATTTAGCGATTTTTATTTTCATTGCTTTGTCATGGCAATACAAGTAAACAACTTCAATCAAGGTAAATTCAAAATGGATGACAATATTGAATAAATTTACCTGTTGAAAGTAATTCTAAAGCTCTACTACGTTATAAATACTAATTTTTAACACTTTGTTAAGTAACCGAATGATTTATAAGTGGAAATGTCAATATTATCTAAATTAAATAGACTCTGCTTACTATTGTGTTTTAAAAATTGATTATTAAGTACATCAAGTGAAAACTTGAAAATGACGAGCCTACAACTTTCAATCTCGATCTCGAGCTTAAAGGACAAGCTCGAAATTCGAGTACTCGCAGAGCTCTAGTATGTCGTTTATTAACCGATATTAAATTCTGAAACAAACCATAAACCATTTTATTTCTGAAAATAGTTTTCAAAGCTTTGGCTGTCCCTATTGTTCATCGCTCATGTATCCTTATTTTTCAGCTTTGATTTATTAAATTTGTTAATTTATTTCAAAAATATGTAAGTATAAAGATGTGTGTAGTTTCAATCACATTTTACTTATAGTAATATTTCATTATCTTTTTTCTCAGACTTTTATAATTTCAATTTGGTTATTATTGTAAACCAACCAAAACTCACAAATTTTGTTGTATGTCAAATGTTATAAACTAGGCTCGTAATCTGATTATTTTCAAAATATTTAATGGGTCTTTTATAAATATATTGAATTCTACATATGAACTTATTGTATTTAAATAAATTTTAAAACAAAAGTTTAAAAACTGTAATATGAATTTTCACACAATATATTTTACATTTATAAAATTAAGTGCCTCAACAATATATTGGAGATCTAACTGATTTCATTCAAGTGTAAAAATTACATTTTAAAAAACTACTACACTATGCAGCTGAAAGTAGTTTTAAAAATTAAATATATGTGGGATGCCAGGTCTCCACCGTGGTTCAGATCCCACGTTAAACTGTAGGTTCTCCATTTCATCTCACAATCACCCTATCATTACACATTAGCATAAGTGCATATAACCTGAACAAGTAGTAAGGCACAGTGCTAGTAATAAATAATATTTAAAAGTTAAAGCTACAGGATGAGAAAATGTTACCCATTTTGTGATAAAACCCTTGTTTCCTACATCTCAACAATGTAAGTTTGTTGTCCTCGTGTGCAAATTGTTCTGAGCTTTTGTTTTTATTGCCTGAGCAGCAGGCAAGACTCCAAGGAGCACTCCCCAGTCCAACAACAAGTTTGGCAGCAAGACCCCGGTGAGTCAGGACTGGCAAAGCTCTGTGCCCCAGAGGGTGTTGTTTGTTGAGGAGTTGTCTGAGATTACAACCAACATGTTTCCGGACTTGTGGAAGCTAGGACAGGCATATTTCAGTGGGGAACTTCATGTCAAGGTGGAGCCAGAGAAGCAGACACATTTCAAGGTAGCTACTTGAGTACAAGCCAAGGGATTTGTCTCATTCAATCAGAGGTTGGTGGTCTGAGGTCCTCTTGTTTTCATTTTGAATCATCTTAAGCACCTTCCCTTTTTAAAAAAATTTGCTTGTACATTTGAATCAAATTATTATTATTTAATAGCAATATTTAACCTTCCTTTCATTTTCAAGGAACTAATTGAATCTTCACATCATTATTGAATGTTCGCATCAGTTCTAATTTGTCATAATTTGTCAACATTGTTACAATACTAAATAAGATGATATAACTCAATAAGTAAAACCTCTTTTCACTTTATGAGGTAATTGTACTATATTTGGAAGAAGGTATAAGAAAGGTGGATAGAAACGCTTTTAGGAATATGCGTTGCGCATTTCACACTCCTCCCTGATGAGTTTCGATAGAATGAAACCTGGGTCGGGGGATTGGGCGGTGACGATCAATTTTCTTTAAGAGGCAACCATTACCTCCTTGTCCATTGGCAGCAGTGTAAAGTGTGAACTGTGTTCTTCTTTTCATTCTAAAGTCCATATTGTGTTTGTCTCCCTTTTATATGTTTCTATCCACCTTTCTTATACCTTCTTCCAAATATAATACTAAATAAGAGAAACTTAGTTTAAGTCAGGTCTATGTCTTACAATTATTTGTCTCTTTGAGTAAAACCTCTTTTTGCTTTTTGAAGTATTTTGTTATTTGTATTTGGAAGAAGTAATGGGAAAGGTGGATAGAAACACATGTAAACAGAAATGAACGCAATATGTATTTTACAATGAGAATAAGAACACACTTTACACTGCTATCACTGGACAAAGAGGTAATGACTGCCTCTTGAAGAGAACCCCTCGTTACAGCCCAATCTCTCAACCAAGGTTTCATTCTATCAGAACACATTAGGGGGAGTGTAAAACATGCAATGCAACTTACTAAAAGAGGAAACTTAAAATCATAAAAGGGAGAAAAGGGAAATCTGTAAAGAACTATAGGACACTTAGATAGGAACATATAGATGGAATAACATACAGGACATTGGATGTGAATCTAATATATCTCTTTTAGGAAAATATCTTTTCATTTTTAAAGCTATTTTGTTATTTTATTTGTAAGAAGATACAGTAAAGATTGATAGAAAACATTTGTTTGTGAATCACAGTGCTGCTATAGTATAGACACAGGCTATCATATAAACATACGCTGTCATCCCATTAAAAATCGGGGATTATTTACAATTCCATTGAACATTAAAGTTAAAAAACATTAAATAATCCTTATATTATGTTCATGCCTCTTTTGCAATAACATCAGTTTAAAGTCTTATTATCTTATAATAATGCTTGTATCCTAGCGTATGGTGCTGGCGCCCATTGAACTTTTGTCTGGACTCCTCCGAGCTGCAATTCTCCCTCATACATTGGACCGTATGTCTCCTCTGCGCACCTCGTACGGGATGTGGCCTCCACAGGGGCTGGATGGTGTGGGTCCCTGGTTACCTCACTGCCTACGCTACATACGCTCAACTTACACCAGCCTCATCAGACTGGACCTTCCCAACGAGGCTCTTACTATCATCGCCTCACTCATATTTGACTTGAGGTTTGGGCTGTTTCATTTTCAGATCTTAGAACTCTTCTAGTTTATCTACAGGACTTACAGACTACAGTACAATTGGGTCATATCCACTATTTTACAAAGCTGAATCTTGGAATAGTTATGAAGATAAGAGGAAATACATATATAATAGAAAATTCAAATAGTTACTAAATTAGGGACCGCCGATGACAGGGATATTTAGTTTGATCTTGGTCGTGTGTACTAAGGGTGGTTATTCCTAAATGGTTTCCCTCTCTATCCACGCAAATGCAGGCACACCTTTAAATTCAATCTTGCTCATTCCTAACACACTAGAGTAATTAGTACATAGGTGTATAGCTGGAATGAGTAATAAGACGCGGTGCTAAAAATATAAACAGTAAAACATAACATAATAAAATAAATATAAGTGTGCACAAATAGCATTTTATATAAAATAAATAAAAATATTTAAATTTACATCAAAGAATACAATTAATAAAATAGTTAATTTTATTATATTTTTGATGGAAATGATTTTTATTAGTTAATTTTGTTTGAAAATGGTGTTTTATATTTAATTATTTGCATATTGCAAAAAATACTAGAAAAAACAATGTTTGGCACCTCTCCAATGTTCTCTGAGTATGAAACTGCAAAATATTGTCTAGGTTTGACATTCCTTAAAGGTGGTTGCTTAGCACCCCTTATACTCTACTCCCTGTCTGGCTCACCAACAACAAACATGCTGATCCCTCATATATGGTTGACCTTGGCAAGCTACTTCCTTCCCCCTTCCTCTCATTTCTACACCCCAAAAGATACTAGAATATTTATCTGTCCTCCTCTAAATCTTTCAAGTTCTTTCACTTGCTGAACCCAACATATAACTGTTGATATATAGCACAATAATTCACTTGCCCCCCAACTTGTTTGTCTCTCTACAAGTGGTAAAATAGCCCCATCCCAGCCACCAAGTTTGCTAAATAACAAAGAATAAAACTGTCCACAAAAGAGATTAACTGTGATGAGTTGGCAGTAACTGCTAGAACATTAGCCACACATTTTGTTTTGTTTCCCCGCCTGAAACTTTTCAGGAAAGGGTCAATCCCACCCAAGGAGAATAAATAAATC
>CABFOW010001645.1:101606-129327 GCA_902141385.1 Timema californicum
AAAATAAGTTATAACATAATCTGCCCTGAAGTGAATATTTTTTAAAGTTTAATTGCAAATCAAATGTAGGATAATATTATTGCACGATGTCACAGGACTGTGTAAATATTTTCTTAGATTATAATTTAACCTAATATAGTATATAGGCCTACCTATATTTTTTATAAAATATAATTGTCTATTTACGTACCCAAGTAAATGTCTTTTTAGTAGGCCTACGTATTTTTTTCTAAAAAGGTTAATGTCTTATTGTGTATTATTACATATTTAAACTAAATTGTATTGTTTTATTAAAGTTAGATAAAATATAACAATTTAATAGCATTTGAACTAAATATAAATATATTAAAGCTAAAACATTCAGTTTTTTTAGAAAAATAATTTGTTTTAAGAGCTATTATTAGTTGTTTAAATTTTATTCGAACTTCGATTCGACTTCGAGAATATTATTGAATATTCGCTTCGACTTCGCTTCGAACTGAAAAATCTGGCTTCGCACACCCCTAATGACAAGAAAATGGTCAAGGCATAGTAAATCTATAAGGTTGAATGGATTAGAGCTGAGAGAAGTACAGAAAGCACAGAATATCTTGGAAACGTGATTGAAGAGAAAGGTGAAAGAGAGGATGTAATGAGACGCAGACATCAGGAAGAGTTGTTCTAAAGGTATGTAAGAAACCTGCTATGGAGAAGAGAAGTGCCCTTGAAGTGTAGGGAAGTGTTGTATAGGGTGTACTTTGTACCCATTGACACGTATGCAGGAGAAACATGGACAATAAATGTAAAAGAGACTAGGAAAGTGGAGGCCATGGGAATGAACTTAACCGGGAAAATATGGGGGTCCAGGGGATACATGAAATAGTAGATGAAGCAAAGCTAAGATGGTATGGGCATATAATGAGGATGTAAAAAGAGAGGATTCCAAAGAAAATGTTGAAGATGGAGTATGTGGGGAAAAAGACTGAAGGAGAGGTTAAGAAAGTGTTCAAGTGACAGTAGAAGAATGGAAGAAAATAAAGAAGAAAGAATGATGGAAGAATAGAGGAATTCAGAAGCATTTTACTAAACCGACCTGGCCACAGGCTGGAAGCGGTTTATGATGTTGATGACTATCCAACAACTTTAGTAATTCACTTCTAATCATCATGCTATTGTTTTGTGTTTTATAACACTCTTGATGCTTGATTTGGCTGTACATTTATATATATTAAATATGCTAATGAAGTAGGGATGAGGAAGGTATAATTTAGAGGAAACTACCCGCATTTGCTTAGAGGTGGGAAACTATTTAGGAAAAACCATCCTGATTACATCTGACTGGGATTCAAATTCTGTTCTCCCTTTCATCAAAAATCCAGTTTATTGTTAGAATAACACCTCAAACTGAGCTATATTTAAAAGTAGGTGCAGGAGATGTGGATAGAAACATATAAAAGGGACAAACATAATATGGCTTTTACAATGAAAAGAAGAACACAGTTCACACTTTACATTGCTGCCATTGGACAAAGAGGTAATGGTTGCCTCTTCAAGAAAATCGATCGTCACTGCTCAATCCCCCGACCTAGGTTTCATTTTATCGGAACTCATGAGGGAGGAGTGTGAAACGCGCAACACAATTCCCTAAAAGAGGAAACAAAAAAAAAGGAGAAAATGGAAAATTGTAAAGGTCATTGTTATGAGCTGTAAACAATCGGGTGTAAAAATGTTATGAATGCATCGTGATTGATATAGGTCAAGTTTATTTAGTTAATTTTGATTACAAGAAAGTTATTGCATCTAACAAATTGGATATTACTATTTCTCTATTTACTAGCTCATTTATTATCTGTTTTCCTCTTGAAAATCTAAACGGCACAAGGGTGGGGAGTTGAACCTTCTTTATACCTCCTCTCTCGGCAGGCCTAGGCATATGGAATGAACATAACCCAAGAACTGGCCTGTGTGTTGTATACTAGGTTGCACTGCATGAGTACACTGTTCCAACAAGCAGCAGAACATATCAAGTGTCTCCACAAGAAGGAAACATGGCATATTGAATTTGACACAAAGCACAGCGGCATCACTCAGTTGGTAACTATTACACATTAATTACCACTTATTTTACTAACTATTGAGCAGCCCCTAAATGTTAACAAAGGTAGATCAAAATATCTAACAAATATTAATCTAATGATATAAATTTATAAGAGCTTAAAAAACTAACACACGTTAACCATTTGATTAGTGTAACAACTTATCAGTGAAATCTCATTTAGCTGCTGGTTTTAGTTAAGGTATCTATGGAGTCGCTCATTGAATATCATTTGTGTTCTTTGTATGTTTAACTACTTCTGAGATAGAGTTATTTTAGATTTAAATAACTGAAGTTAATTCACTGAGTGGGGGAAGATATATATATATATTCGTGTTTGATGAACTATTACTTTATATATTAATTCATTTATACCTACCACGCAACATAGAACACAGCTTTACAGCTGTCATAATTATATAATGTCCCAAATTGCTGGCTGAGGCTGTCCCTCCATAATTAACCATTTTATATTAAAATTGCTTTCTTTAAACTGGAACCCACCTCGGTGGCGTAGTTAGCTAATGCGCTAGTCGTGTTAAGATTGACTGCTGAGGACGGGGAGATCAAGGTTCGAATCTCGGCCGGGTGAAATGAGGGTGGTTTTTCCTAAATGGTTTTCCACTCTCCCGCCACGCAAATGCGGGTTCACTTCCTATAATTCAACCTTCCTAATCCATTAGCGTAATTAGTACTTTAAGCGTATAACCCAAACGGGTAGTAAAACGTGGTGCTAAATGATAATAATAATAATTTAAACTGGAGTGTGAGTCATTTGCTGGCTAGCCATGTGGTGTGTCGGTGTGAATACACTTTGTTGTGATTCGTGTCGAGTCACTTGCTGGCTAGCCATGTGGTGTGTTGGTGTGAAGACACTTTGAGCATTGTGTCGAGTCACTTGCTGGCTAGCCATGTGGTGTGTTGGTGTGAAGACACTTTGAGCATTGTGTTTAGTCACTTGCTGGCTAGCCATGTAGTATGTTGGTGTGAAGACTCTTTGTTGTGCTTCATGTTGAGTCACTTGCTGGCTAGCCATGTGGTGTGTTGGTGTGAAGACACATTGAGCATTGTGTTGAGTCCCTTTCTGACTAGCTATGTTGGGTATCAGTGTGAAGACGAGCATCGTGTTGGGTCATTTGATAGTCAGGTATAAATGTTAGCAAACTTTTGTTTTAACACACACAATAACAACTGTTATTGAAAGTGTTGAACAAATAAGGTAAGGATATTATAATTATATGAAAAATATAACAGAGTTTGCCCTAAATACAATCTCGAATATCCAATATAAGGACTTTTATGTTTTTATATGCATAAAAGTATTTTTATTCATATAATTTAATAAAAGATAATTATTTAAACTTATTTGTGCTATTTCTTGGGATTAAACCAATTAATAGTGTTGATTTAAACTTAATATTAAGATTCTCATTTGTCATAGGAATAATTATAAAATTTATTTGTACTTCTGAGTACGTTTTATTAAATTAGTTATATCATTATCATGATGAACTGTTTCCAGTCTGTGGCCAGGTCCATTTTGTAAAATGCCTCCATCTCCCTCTATCCTTCCACCATTCTTCCTCCTGTACTCTCCCCCTCTCACTTGAACACTTGCTGCTATCTGTTTCATCTCTTGATCTCCTCCCTACTTACTTCATATCCACTAATCTTCTTGCAATCCTCTCCCCTTCCACCCCTATTATGTGTCCATACCATCTCATCCTAGCTTCCTCTACTATTTCATGTGATCCCTGAACCCCAACTCTATACCTTACATTTTCATTCCTAATCCTATCTCCTCTGGTGACAGCTAGCATGCTCTTCAAAAACTTCATACCCATGGCCTCAAATTTCCTTGTTTCTCTTTTATCCAAAGTTCAAACTTCCGCTGCATACGTAACTATGGGTATAAAGTATGTTATATACAAAACTTTATTATACTTCAGGGGAACTTCTTTTTTCCATATTAGGTATCCTACACACCTGTAGGAAATCTCTCCCTGCTGCCCTCGTCTCACCATATTTTTTCTGTTCCTTTTGGCCTCAATCACACTACCCAGATCTTTCACGCTTTTTGTTTCTTTCAAATCTACTCCATCCAGTTCTATCATTGTCCTTATTCTCTGCATTTTCATCATACTAAATTTCATTCCACACTTTTTCACCCTCTCATTCCAATCTTGCGGCTGTTCCTGTAACTCCTCCCACCCACCCACCCACCCTACCATCAAGTCATTTGCAAACATCTTTGCTTTAATTTTCTCCTCACCAAGTTTTCCTGACACTCTTCATGATCATTTCCCTCACCAATACAAATAATGATGGTGAGAGGGTACTTCCCTGATTGACTTAATTTTTTAATTGGAACTACTCTGTCCACCATCTTTCCGTCTTTACACAACTCACATTACTAATATGCATACTCCTTATCTGCTAGCCACTCCTCTTTCTACTCCAGCCTCCTCTATTGCTTCCCAAACTTTCTTTCTATCCACACTATCCTAAGCTTTTTCTACATCCATAAATGCTATTGCCAGATCCTTTCCAAACTCATATCTCTTTTCCATCAACTGTCTAATTCCAAATATTAAATATATCGTTGTCCTTTTCTTTCTGAATCTATGTTGCTCCTCTCTCCATTTTCCCTTCACGCTTTTTATCATTCTCCTTGTTAGGATCTTTTCGTACATTTTCATGCATTAACAAATCAGTATTATGCCTCTATAATTTGTACACCTTTTCCTCCTATCCCCTTTCTTGAATATTGGTAATATAATATATTTTGTCCAATCCTCTGGAACTTTCTTCACACTGCCCTTACTATTCTATACCACCACTGTAGACCCATCTCTCCTTCTGCTGTTATCATTTCCACCATGAGTTTGTCCACTCCTGGTGTCTTTCCATACCTCATCCTTTTTAAGGCCTATTCTACCTCCTTCCAGGCTACTTCTTCCATCTCTCCATCCATTTCCTTCTTTTCTTCCATACCAATCTTCCTCCTAAGGGTTCAACAATTTCTCAAAATATGATTTCCACAGCTTCTTTACCTCCTCATCCCTATCCATTATCCTTCCTTTTTCATCCATCATTTGGACCTCCTTCCTGTTTTCCCACCTCCTTTGGCTCACTTGACTATACAATATTTTCTTGCTCCCTTCCACTTCAGTAGGTAATACTTTTGTCCACTCTTACAGCCATATTTTTCTCTCTTCTCTTACTATATACCTTCTTTGCATTTCTCTTTTTCTCCCTATACTTATCCGTCTCTCATTCTTTTTGTGAATCATTCTCTAAATGATTTGTTTTAGCATTCACTGCTTTTTTTACCTTTTGGTTCCACAATGGAGCTTCCTTCCATCTTTTCTTTCCGCTCGTTCTCCTCCTTTTATGTCGTCATTAGGTAGTGCTCCTCTTATTTTTGTTTGAAAGCTCATTCTTTCCTCCACTTGGCTGAACTTCCATATCCTTATCCTCTTTTCCTTTTTCACCATCTAGCCCTTCCTCCAGCCTTTCATGTCGGCGACTAATAGTCAATGGTTCTCAGCCAAAAACACACTTGGCAGGACCTTAGTGTTTACTATGCGCTCCTTTGCTTCTCTATCTAATATAAATAGTCAATTAGGGATTTTTGCTCAGCATTCCAGCTCTAGTGCATTATCTTATGCGTATCCCTGCTTATCTTAAACCAACTGTTACCAACCATCAGTCCATTTCTTGCATACACTTCTAGAAGTCTCTTTACCTTAATCGTTTCTTTCTCCCCATTCATCAACTCCTAGTACCTCTTCACAACCTCTTCTCTCCTTCCCAACTTATCATTTAATGTCCCCGATCACCACTTTCTTTCCCTTACCCATGTGTCTTTCCAGGTTTTCTTCAAATTTTTATTTCTCCTCCAGATTGCATCCAGCTTGAGGGAGATACACCTGCAGTACTTCTAACTGCTTTCCTTTCTCAATAACTACCATTTTAATTAGTCTGATATATTTATGTTTAATTTTGTGTGTGTGTGTGTGTGTGAACTGCTCATTTATGTAAATTCTTTAATAATAGAAGTGCTATAAACAGTCATAGAGAACTTTTCCCTGTCTACCTATTTCTGTTGATCTTTGTGGCATTTTATATAGTCTGTTTGTTCTGTAAATGTACTTAAGCCTTAGGTAAAATGCTTGTTTTCAGCCCTCAGAGTTTGAGAACAAGGTGCAGGAAGTGGTGCAAATGGTGAAGGAGTCTGTATTGCTCGGAGGTCACAGAGAATCACCTCTTCTTGATAACGCCAATGCCCAGAGAGAATTGAATGCTCTGATACAAGGCCTGCTGCTCAGCTTCACACAGGTGGGGCTACATTCAACATTAAATTATGAAGGGGTGGGAGAAGCCCTTTTTTTTAAATTTTAAGCTAAGCCAAATTTAAAAAAAAAAATGCAATAATCTTGTAATTTGCAATGTTTGTTTTTGCAATTGCATTGCTGACATTTCCTATTTCTTATAGAATTCTAATTATGGAGTACTGAGAGTCTAAGGGTGTATGTTGGTTTGTCGCGGGAGTTTTCTTACTACTCTCTGGTCTTCTGAAGATTTAACAACTCGGCTGTTGGGGGCTCAAGCGGCTTCCTTGGTCTAGTCTAGGTTAGGAGAGGAGGACTGAATGCGTGTGGAAAAGGGGAGGTAGACATTGAGGGGTGCCATAAGGCAGTGGAGAGGGCGTTATGGAACAAGGAAGAGAATAAAGTTGATTTTCTTCAAGAAACACCCATTACCTCTTTTTCCAATGGCAGCATTGCTAACTGTGAACTGTTTTCTTATTTTCATTGCAGAAGCCCTATTGTGTTTGTTCATTTTATATGTTTCTATCCAGCTTTTTTTCTTTTTTATATATGGTACTAAGCTGGAATTCTTTTAACTAAAGACAATGACAGTATGTAATTTTTTTTAAATGGGACCACTTTAATATTTTAAATTTACAATGTGGCCCTTATGACCACACATGACTGTTACATAAAAGACTTGGTATCATGCCCATTTCTGAGGCTCTAGGTTTATGCTGTCTCAATACTGAGCAACACTAGTATAAAGTCTCAGGGTTGTCGTCATGAGTGAAGCTAGAGGGGTAAGTCTAGCTGTTGACCTTAAAGATAGTTGATGGGGTATGCACATTATTATTTCAAGTTTGTTCATCAATAAATAAATATTTTGACTCTTATAATAATGTAAATTAATCAAAATAAATTCATAAGTGTAAATTTAATGAAGAAAGCCCACCTGGGGAAAGAAGAAAAATGTGGGAAAAATCCAATACACAACATAATTTGATATATTATTTCTTTTTATAGTAGAAGTATTCATAAACACTTTTAAACATTGATTTTAACACAAATTGAGAAATATTTAGGCTTTGTTTCCTCTAACAAACAAAAAGAGGACTTCATTTTGAATTAAAAAAGCAACTGTTATAAAAACACTGCCAATTGTTGTAAGAGTAAAGATAAATTTCTCAAAGCTTTGGCTATAGTTATCATGTATAAATAAAATAAGTTGAATATAACAATATTTAGTACCTATTGGAAAAAGAAATAATATATGTATATCATATTAGAAAAAGGGAATAATAATAATCAACAACAGTTTCCAGCCTGTGGCCAGGTCAGTTTTGTAAAATGCCTCCATCTTCATCAGCCCTCCCAACATCTCCTCTCACTTGAACACTTTCTTTTTCTGCTCCTCCCATCTCTTTTTTGGCCTCCCTTGTGTTCTTTTTCCTACATACTTCAGAAACACCATTTTCTTCTGCATCCTCTCCTCATTACATGCCCATATCATCTCAGTCTGGCTTCATCTACTACCTCGTATATGAATAATAGTAATACTTTCTTTTTAATTATTATATATTTGTATCTAGTGAAAACCTAAACTGAAACAATTTATTTTTCTTTATAGGCATTGGATACACTAGCATTCAGCAATGATGGAATGCAAAATGAATCGTCAGCTGTGTCTCAGCTGATTGGCTCACCTGCTATTTATAGAGGAAATGAAGGATCTGGCCCGGTAAGGCAAACTGTCTCTCAATGACATCTTATTGTTATGACACTTTCTAAACGAAAATAACGTCTGAACATAAGAATCAAACCCAGGACCTTGGTTTCGCTTTACCACCGAGCTATTCAAATTATTTCTTCACTCAGAGCCATACATCACTTACAGTTTAAGGCAGAGTTCCATATTCCTCGACCACCATAGGGTGTGTATAACACATAATATAATAGTTTCCTCTTTCAATTAATTCACATTGTGTCTACAGTGTCATCATAATATTTGAGAGAGAGAAAAAATAAATATTATGTATTGAACAGTTTATGGTGTATCATATGGAATATGTATATGTGCTGATATACAGCTCACTACTGTGAGCCCAAATTGAAAGTTTACCACTATATTGATAATACATTAACATTATTAATATTATAATACTATAAATAGTATCTTAGGATTCAAGCTTAATAAAATTGTATCTATAAATTTGGGAAATTTTGGTTTGGGCTTTAATTGTGTATAATTTTAAAGGTTTAACCTTTCACTAGGCATGTCCTGTGTAGGTTTCCCCCTTTGAACGCAATCTGCAGTTATATAATAGCATGTGGTAAAAACTTAAGATTGTGGGTATTTTCAAAGTTGGATGTTTACAATAGAATACGAGAAAAATGATGGTTTTTAGGTCAGTTGGTATTTGGCTATTTTACAAGTAAGACATATTACCTGTCCTCAATATGTATCGCACCTGTTTATGTTACAAAATTATCCAGACATCAAGTAAATATTTCTTCTTACTTCTTAGAAAGAATGTATTCATACTTGTTTATTTCTTACCAACATGAAAATAACAGCTAAATATAAATAATAAAAAAAAATGAGATTGTTAATGAGTTTCAAATACTTTTATTGAACATATATTATTTGTTATCTACAGGTCAAAGATCATCCGACCAGAATACATCCCATGTATTCTTTAAGAACTTTCTGATAATGAGAAAGAGTGATATGTCAATGAAACTATAGAATAATCAAGAAATTATAGAAATAGAGATCATTAAAGTGCATTTGAATTTTCAAATTCCGTTGATGGTGAATCTCTGAGTTCGCGAAGTAGCGACAAATTAGTTTATGTTGGCAAAGATGAAAGATACTATTTTAGTAAACATTCTAAACAAGTTGAAAGTATGGAGTGGATTTGATTTATAATTTAAGACCTAGATGAAAGAACAAAGTGAAAACATATTCATTTGCCCAACCTCAAAAGGACTTTTCAAAAAAATATTCTGAAAATTCACCCCAGAGTAAAATATTTCACACTTGATGTTACAAATGGAGTAGTTTATTATTATTATTAATTATTTTTACACAAAATATGATTGAATGAATTTTTTCTTGTACTAACTTAAACATTGAAAAGATAAATAAAAGAAGAACACAGTTCACACTTTACATTGCTGCCATTGGACAAAGAGGTAATGGTTGCCTCTTAAAGAAAATCAATAGTCACCGACCAATCCCCCTGACATAGGTTTCATTCTATCGGAACTCGTTAGGGAGGAGTGTGAAATGCACAACGCAACTTCCTAAAAGAGGAAACAAAAAAAAAATGAGAAAATAGAAAATTGTTAATAATGATTGAACACATAAATAGGAACATGTAAAAGGTATAACATTTAAGGACATTAGATCTCTGAATAGATAATAGATGTCTCTAAGGAAAACCTCTTTTTGCTTTACAAATTATACTATAGTATTTTAGTATTTATAAACCAAAAATTTAGCAATGGTAGTTTTGTTAAACTATTATACAGCATAATTGTGAAAAACATTAAGAAAAAGGTATACATTATCAGGACAGTTTGCACGTGCTCATTTTAAGAAACACTACATGATTGGTGAAAGGTTAAACATTGTCTCAATAAACCTCAACCCTCTCTTCCACTAAACCATTGTTCCATTAGGTCTGCATAAATTCATGGCAACCACTATAGAATGACACCTAGTTTGAGGCACTAACACATATTTTATTTCTAAGATCTAATCATCAATAATCCATTGTTCAGTGTCAGTATAAGGTGTTTGTTTATCTTTCAACACTGGCCTCATTGAGATTCAGGCAGTAAAATTATTTGACAAATAAAGTTTGTATATTCTTATAACAAAACGGTTCTTGCATTGAACAGAAACCATTTAATATAGTGTTTTATTAAAAGAGGATTCATAAAGGGACATTTACTATTAAACAATAATATGTTTTGTGAGGGTGGGCACCATTACATCGCAAGTCCATTACATCGCATGTCCATTACATCGCGTTTTAGGAACAAATACATTGGAGGTCCATCACGTCGCATTTCCCCCACCAATCTATACACAGCTAACCCTACTCTGATGTACAACCAATAGGATTGAAGGGGCGTATATATACAATTACATCGCAAGTCCATTACATTGCGTTTTAGGAACAAATACATTGCAGATCCATCACGTCGCATTTCCCCCACCTCTCTATACTCAGCTAACCCTACTCTGACATACAACCAATAAGATTGAAGGGGTGTATATATACAATTACATCGCATGTCCATTACATTGCGTTTTTGAACAAATACATTTCAGGCCCAACACGTTGCATTTCTCCACCTCTCTACACACAGCTAACCATATTGGCCAACACGATCCCAACAAGTTGTGTTACAATATAAAACGCACTCCCAACTTATTGGGGATGTTGGCCAACATGTTGGTGTTGGGCGAGCTGGTCAGAGCCAATAAGTTGTGTTAGGTTGTGTTAGATCATTTGTTAGAGATAATAAACGACCAACCCAACATGTTGGCCGAGTTGGGAGGTTCTGTACATGCACTATCGAGTTGAATGTGTGTCTAACCTAATCAACTTTGCCAACAAGGGGAGTCAGGCACATAATCCTTTCAACCAAACCTACCTTCATAGTGAGAGTGAAGCCTCGTTTATTATGTAACAAGTTGGATCCACCATATTGGAAGACAAGACATGTGGAAAAGTAAGCTGTGTTTATTCTAGCCAACTTGTTAGACCAACATCCTGGTTCCTCCACCTTTTTTTAATCAGTCTACACATTTATAGCCATGGATAATGACGTATTACTTGCCGTTTATTCATTTATTGTGATGCCAGGAAGTTTACTCTTTCAGAAGAACCAAAAATTAAGAAACGGTAGGATGTTCGAAGTTTTTTTTTGTTTTTTTTTGCTAGAGGTTGAATTGAAGGTGTGTATATGGTAATAATGAGTTGTCTACATTTGTAAAGTGGAGTTAATAGCTTTGTACACATGAAACATCACAATCACAAATAACAAAATACCTTTGATATAAATCAATTAAGAATCTAGTAGCCGAAGCTATTATCATTTATTCTTTTTAGTGAGGAATTCCCCATCTCCATTAATTCTGAAAATTGAAAAATGAGACCTGAATACAGGTCTCGGGTTCGATTCCCATGTCCAGGTGTAGTTTTTCCATTTTCAGAATTTAAATCAATTAGTTTAACTGTATTAGCCTTATTCCATTCCATGATCACAAAATTATGCTAGCCCCGGTTTTAAAAGTTAAACTAATATGAAAATAAAACACATGCTTCACCAAGGTTAGACACTCATTCAAATCGATAGCGCATGCGCAGGACCTCCCAACTCGGCCAACATGTTGGGTTGGTCGTTTATTATCTAACAAATGATCCAACAGAACCCAACACAACTTGTTGGCTCTGACCATCTCGCCCAACACCAACATGTTGGCCAACATCCCCAATAAGTCGGGAGTGCGTTTATATTGTAACACAACTTGTTGGGATCGTGTTGGCCAATATGGTTAGTTGTGTGTAGAGAGGTGGATAAATTCGACGTGTTGGACCTGCAATGTATTTTTTTTAAACGCAATGTAATGGACATGCGATATATTTGTAATAGTGATGTAATTGTATATATACGCCCCTTCAATCCTATTGGTTGTACGTCAGAGTAGGGTTAACTGGGTAAATAGAGGTGGGGGAAATGCGACGTGATGGACCTGCAATGTATTTGTTCCTAAAATGCGATGTAATGGACATGCAATGTAATGGACTTGCGATGTAATGGTATATACCCGTTTTGTGAATGTTCTGATAAACAGTGTGGAACATCGCCATATTGTAATGTTGCCACATGACATCTCAGAGAAGGTAGCATTTGTTAGTTTGAACTTTCTTTGAAGAAATACCAACTTTAAACAGTGAAAAACAGTGACTGTATCCAGGGGCAAATTTACGCATAGGCCTAGTAGGCACGTGCTTACGGAGGCAGATTTTAGGGGTGTCACATTTTGAATGACAAACACAATACATTTATTTTTCTGCCAGTTGAAATAATTTTATGGCTTTATTGTATGCGTGTGATTGTTGTGGTTTACTGTATCTGCGTACCAACATGACAGAGTATCATCTTAATTCACTGACAATCGTTTTAGTTGAAGTTCGCTTATTGGATTAAAGGAATTTGTTTGGCATCATCAACTAGCTCACTCAGCAGAAATCAAGGTGAAAGATACTATAGACTGTTTCTTATTGTGTACATGCTAATATTTTATTTGTAGTAACATGTTCTAGACTTTATGTTTTTAAATTATATAATATTTGAATTTGGGTGTTGTGATAGTGTAAGAGTATCTATTTCAATTAAGTCTTTGCTTAGATTCTTAGTAATTTTAAAACCACACAATAATAAATAATAAAATAATGTAAGCACTTTTTATCTGCCACTCTACAAATAACACTTGTGTATATGGTATAAAATTATACATCAGTGTATGAGGGGTGGTAGGGGAGAAACAGGGATTTAGAATGTTAGAAATTGAAGTAGGAAAAGTGGGCAGGAAATTATCTAGTGCCCATGGGCGGCAGAGACGTAAATCCGCCCTTGACTGTATCTTATAGTGTTTTTTATGTTACCATATTTTTGACAAGTAATTTATTGTTTGTTGTAGGGTTGGGAACAGCGACTACTGACAACTCTCAGCAACAGTCAGTACACAGCCAAGGTGGTGTTGCCTCGTCTCTCAGAGGTGTTTTCCCGTCATGACTACCCCCCTCTCACTCTGCCTGTAGCCACGGCAACCAGTGCTCTCAGCGCCCTGGACCGACAGATCCTGGAGGTGTACTTGGAACAGAAGAGTGACCCCCTGGTGGGCACCATAGAGCCGTCCATGTACCTCGGCCGCTTCGACTGGGACACAACCCGTAGACCCACAGATGTGCAGCCTTACATCAAGGAGATCATCACCAACATGATTGGGGTCCATGCCGAGGTGTGTTTCAGCACCAAGTACTGTTGCCTTGTGTATAAACCTGTTATATAATAGATAATATAGAACATTATGAAGTTATTATTTCCATGTTAGTCTTCACAATCACTTTCTCCAAATAGTATTGAATCGAGGGTTAATTCAGATTAGTCCTCTTAGGATTCTTAAAATATTTTTCCATGTTTTAATTTGAAATTTATATCGAAATTGGTACTAATAACAGAAAGTATAAAATCATTTAAGAATGGGTAATTTTGTGGAGTTGAATTTACTGACACGCCTTGACACCGACCACTGAATCATTTGCTATTCTTTTGAGCAGCATTATATGCAATTTAATCACAATCATTTCAAGCCATGGAATGAAAAAAAGACAGTAATGTTTGTCAAGACGAATATTCCAAACTTGGAGGATTTTGAAATACTGAACTTGAACTTATGGCCAAAGAATATGAAAGAGACAAATATCAAAGACTCCATAAAATAATCGGTTGCCGCCGCTTCTGAACACAACAATTAAATATGGGTTTTGAATAGATTTCTAGACTATTTGACTGTGGAGGAAAACATATTCCAGAGTTTCTTAAACCTTTAGCAGATTGCTTAAAATTACTTCCTTGTAGTTCTTCTGTGTGTTTTAGTGTAATGATCTTAATAATCACTCCATTATGCTTTTATATTCTTATAACTCATGTTACATATTTAGTGTTCTTCAAATTAATGGTACACCTTTTAAGCAATGGAACCTATGAAGACACCAGGCCTAAAATAATTTGATCTAAAATATGGACCAACATTAATTTAGACTAAAGTCATTTGGCATCAAATTTAGAACAAAATTCACTTGGCATCAAATTTAGACCAAAATTCACTTGGCCTAAAATCATTTGGTCTTAAATAAAGTCAGTTGGCTTAGTCATTTAGCCTAAGGGTCAGTTAGCCTAAAAGTAATTTGGGATACACTTAAATAGCTATCATTATTAAGATGAAGAAATTGAGTTACTTTACCACTATTCATATATTGTCTTTAAAACATATAATATTCTTAAACTTTGAATTAGGAAAATGACCACCCCTGTGCCTTTTTCCCCAGAACTACACCCCCACTGATGATAATGATGATGGTTACTATTTAAAATTCCTGTCTCATATCGAATTGTTTCGGATAGACAAAGGTTATTGTGGGTGTCAATATCAAAGCAAAGGAGATTCATTTTAGCAACATATGATTAACTTTTGAAACTGTACATTAATTTAATTATATACCACTCTTAAATAAACAACAAAAGATAAATCTTCTAAAAAATTTTTATAAAAAATGTTATTTTCTTTATAAACTGTACAGAGTAAATACTCAATGGATGTGCTGACTGCGTCCACTCCAAAAACTTGTGGAAATGTTGTTTGTTCGTAGGTGCATCATGTGAACCCTAACTTGGTGTCTCGAGTGCTCTCTCAAATTGTGGAGACTGTAGCAGAGGAACTGTCTCGACTGATGTCCTGTGTCACACGGTTCAGTATTCAGGGCAACCAACAGGCCAGGGTGGACATCAGGGCTGTCCAAGAAACAGTCAGTCTCTATACTACGCCCACAGCACAGTAAGGTTCTGAATATCTCATTGGGAGAGCCACATTGGTGGGCATTCAGACTAGATGTCAGGCTCATCTAGTCTGGTTTACCAGAGACGGAAAGGTTGGAGCTGGAATATCATCTGGGTGCACTGAAGGGGGATTTTCTCTAATAGTTAATTAGTTTTTCTTTCTCCTTCCATGTAAATGCAGATACATTCCTTTTCAATTTCACTCTACTTGTTCATACTCCATCAGTGTAGTTAAATTCAAACAGATAATAAGTCAATAGTGTATAACAGAGGTGGTTAAAAAGTCAATCGATATATATGGGTCGACCGTGGCTACTAGTTTGATCAATCGCCGGAAAATATTGAGAAAAAGAAAACGAATGAAAGGTTTTGCATATTTTTCTCATATTGACATTAGAATGTAGGTGACCTGGTGGTCTAGGGGTGAAGTGTCAGACTTCTGTGCTGGGGGTCTGGGGTTCAATCTGCGGTCCCGGCACAGATTTATTTGATTGCCAAACCCTTCCTTCACTTCTAACAAGACGTGTATTAATCACATATTTTGAATGTGTGGAATGCCAGGCCTCCACCATGGTTCGGATCCCACGTTAAACTGATTATTATTATTATTATTATTATTATTAATTATTATTTATTATTATTATTATTATTTATATCATCATCATTATTATTATCATCTCTGACTGATGACCATTTACAATCCTGCCTTCCTTTATGACAGAGTAGCTAGTAACTCTCATTCAACAAACTAGCCTATGCGGTGTCATGCATCAATTTCAAATTCAAGGGTTTAATGAGAAAATACTTTTTCCCAGGAAATTTAGTGTTATGTGGTTTGATGAAAAACTCGATTTGAATGTATGAAAGGACTATAAGTTCTTACATACAATATAATTTTAGTATTAAAACAACACAAAATGAATTATTATTAGAGATGGGTTGAATCCACTATTTCTCGAATCCGAATCTACATTTTATTTTCGAATCTCGAATCCGAATCCTAGCAAATCGTTATAAATTTTAATGATTTACAAATAGACCCACATTACACAATATAGGCCTAAACTGTGAATTAAGGTTTATTTCAATCATGCTTTCAATTTTAATCAACCCCAATCAATCCCTCGCAAAATTCAGGTTAAAATCCAGCCAAATTAAACAATCTAGACTCATATTATTGTTTAAAAATCAAATCAATCAAAATTTGAGTGTCTTTTAGTTATTTTTAAAAGTGTTGTTAGAATGGGTTAAGTTTCTAAAAAACATGTGAAATAAACAGATTAGGCCTATATATCCTTTGATCAACTTTAATCATCATTGAAGGATATTTTATTGTATTAAGATAGTAAAGATAAAAATACAGATATTTTTAATAAAGACTAAAACAACATGCTTAACAATTAAACATACATTGGAAATAGTGAACTCAATAATGCTTAAGTATGTTTTATTATTATTTTCTTTTATATCCATTATCAATTTTTGTGTAGAAAACAAATTTATTCGATTCTTGCGATATATCGATTTCTGAGAATACATTCTATTTAAAGCACGAACTTATTTTCAACTACAATATGTTCATTCTCATTTTATAAGGCAGGACTACGTTTGAATATTTTCTACAAATATTTCAATAACACATTTAAAAAAAACAGTTAAAATCAATTAAAAAAATAAATAATGTTTTAGCAAGTCGTTATTTGATTCTTAAAACTCGAGAGAGCTTACTAAGTGATCAGATTACCTGAATCGATTCTAAACAAACAATCGATATACGATACGTAGGTCGATAGAGATAAATAAACAGTTTTATCGCTGTCTGACTTGACAGTATTTATTTTTCATGAAACCCAACAAAATATCTAACTTAAGGATCGTATGCAATAAATTGGGGCTCTTTACATAGTTGTAGATAATTAAAAACAGTTGGGTAGTAAGAATTAACAGTATCTTTATTTTAATCATCACTCGGGCGAGTAAACATATACGTTATGGCAACCGACTTTGTATTGTGTGTAATGGCGGCTGACTTTGTATCATCCGTAATGAGTTATTATTTCTGTTAAAAAAAAGAGCCATGATTTGTTTAATTTATTTCGAGTTTATTTGTAATTATAGTTTTGATTTTCAGTTTTTGAAGAGTTTTAATATGTTTATTAAAATATTTACAAGATTGTTTGTGAGTTGAAAGTTTATAAGTGAGCATATGCCAAAACGGTCGAGTCCAATTTTCCCATAAAGGGGGAGAGTAGGGTACAAGGCACGAAAGATTTTCCACACCTAATAATTCTTTATTTTTTAAAAGAAGATTTTATTAATGTTTATCTCTTTTGTCCGACAAAATAAATATTATGGATTAAGTTGTGCTTTACAAGTAGGCCTAACTAAGTAATTTTTGAATTCAACATATGATGCTTTGTTTATGAAGTGAAAGATTCGATCATCGAATCCAGTAAAACACCGAATCCTCGAATCTCGAATACTTGTCAATACTTAATCAAATGAACAATTATAAGAGCTGTAATGATGTAACATAGCTCTAAGTTACCCCTCTTTCTTCATTGTTGCTTTGAGCCTAAATTGCTTTCATGAAAGTCTATTTTAATAAACATTGAATTAAGATACATCAGATCTATTCAAACTAGTATGGATACTTGCTAGAAAAATTAGTGTGTATTTCAGAAGTCAAACACTAACACTAACCTCAATGTCCTCATTTCATCTTAGTCAGAGTTCTCATTAAGAAAACAATAAAATGTTGTGTAACATTATCTGCATTTTTGCCTTAAAAATTTAATAAAGCCTTAATTAAGGAATGTAACATGATAATTTGAGTCATAAAATTGTGACATTCTAGCAGCCACAAAAGTCACAACTAAAAACCCTAAACCATAAACAAAACATTACTGGTTGAGTGAAATTTCCCTAATGGGCAGCTCATGTTCCCTTATGATTCGTTTCCATACCGCATTAGGTATACACTCACCGGCCGTTGTCTCTACCTACTGATAACGGCGCTACTAGACTACTTGATTAACTAAGATTTCTAAAATCTACTACATAAAGAATCTCCTTTCAATGTTTGATGATTTTTAAAGTTGGGATTTTTTGTAGAGTAGAGATCAACAGTTGAGAAATTTTAAATTTGTCTGTAAAAGTCTGTGGTTAAGGACTTCCATAATATATTTAATGGGGTAGAGAGTAATCCTAGAATATCCCAACTCAAGGCCTCATATCTCACAAAATTAACAGCTTCCATGCTTTAAACCAACATTGGAGGGGTGACATCCCCAACACCCTTTCCCCCAGTGCAATGCACCTGGATATAATAAGTTTTATTATTTATATAAAAGAGAAATACAATTATATGTTATATATAATATATACCTGATGTATTTCAAATAAGCCTTTGTGAACAAAACATATATTATTTTAAATTTCAAAGGTTTATATCCAATCAAGATATAACCTATGAATGATAAAACAATATAATGAATATATTTTTTCTGCACAAATATATAACCTCTGTTCTCAATAATAATGGTTGGGTCGTATATAAGAACAGGCTTAAGTCTACTTTCTAGTGTCTAAATATTTAGATACATCTAAAAATAAACTGTACGAAGGACATTCATTATAAGACAGTTGCAACATTTACTAAAACTATTTTAACACATTCAAAAGTGAAGCTAAATGCCACATTTGATTTTAAGTGTCAATTCCGATCTAAACATATAAATAAAGTGTTTTTTCAATATTGACAGCCCAAAAAAAGTTAATATTTATTTAACTACTGCCATTGTGTTTATGGCATATAACGTTTAAAGATTTTTAAAACAAATTCAAACCAACCTTGACATGGCAGAGTAGTAACTTTGTGTTATTTCAATAAGTTACCTAGTAAGATGAATGTATTGTTTAAAATACGGTAACTTTAAGTAATTATAAATTTTTGTATTTGAAAAATTCTTTATGAATTATATCAAGATTTGTCAAAATAGGATCTTAACTTATGAAAGGTAGTGACGGTCGTTAAAGCAGAATGAGTGGCCGTCCCATCAACTTTCTTTCCTCTCTTACTCTCACAAAATAGTATTATAAATAATTTTAGTATACATATTTATAATATATTTAAGGCAGTGTTACAATTCAACCAAAAAATTATTCATATACATTTAAATTTGTAGGAATTTCGTCTAAGGGGCCATTTTTATTTCTTATAATAGGATTCTTGTTAGAAAAAAAAGTCTTTCAGATGTCATTTTTTTAAATACAAAAATCGGGGTATATATGTCCAATATATATATTTAATTTAAGAACCCTTTCAGGGTCGAATCCAGAATGGGGTGCACAATCTCCTCATGAAAAAATTATATAGTATAAATAATAATAATTAAAAACAAAATCAAATACTGTACATCTTGGAAGAAAGAAAATGCTTACCTAATTTAAAGCACATGACCACTGAAGCGAAGTACTAGTTCTACTGTCACATAATATCTCAACAGCCAGATTTCATTTATTTCATCTTTTTACATTTTAATTGGTAATTTTGTTAAATGATCCCCCGCCTGGTTCCGTGAGGGTGCCCATGCTCTCCACCCCACCCCGCTCTCCCCAACAGAAGTACTGGATCCACCCTTGAACACTTTAGAAGGGATAGTTCAATTTATAAACAAAACTGTTTTTATGCAGATTTTGTATACCAGTCTGAAGAGGATTTCCCTACTATTTAATTTGTCTCCTTTAATTCTTAATTCTGCATTGATTACACTATATACCATTTAATAACAACTAAAGCATTGCATTTTTTTAGTAAGTTGCATTATGGTCACTATATTATTAAAAATGGAAAATGGTGTATCAAAGTCCAGATACTCTTTCTGACATTTTTTTCTTGTTACACATTCAAACAGATTAAGTTATTTAGAGTTTAGTTAGATGTATATGGACACATCCTAAACATGTCATGTTGATTTTTATTAATTAAATTAAGTTAATAGATTTCTTGTACCGGTATCTAAATGACTGCAGTCCATTCTAATGAAAAAGTAAATCCTAAAGAATTGTGAGTGCAGAAGCTGGTCACAAAATATTTAATAATTCATTTACAGGTGCATTTCCACTTACTTTTAAACACTGTAGAAGCACTGGTATTGTATATTTGGTTCCAACCCTCCCCATTGTTTGCAAATTTTTGTTCAATGAAAGGGGGGTGAGGTGGGGTAAGGGATTGCCTCTACCTGAACTATTGTACTAAGAGAGACAAGACAGCAACTTTTAGCTCTCACTCTATCAGTTTGTCTTTCTCATGAGAAACATTTTGAAAGTGAGTTGTTTTAAAGAATTCTCACTTGGAAGCGCTGTTATCACTGGATATTTTAAGTTCTACCTGAGTTGAGGGGCGCAACAAATCTCCCGTAAGGCTGGGTATCTGTTATTTCTTTGTATGTGCCCTGGGTTCACTTGTAATTCCAAACAACCACTGTTATCAACACCGGTAAAAACTAATTTAGGATAGTTTTTTTTTTCTTTTATTATAATCATCATGTTTTCAGCCTTTGGCTGGGTCAGTTTAGTAAAATGCCTCCATCTTTCTTTATCCTTCCACCACTTTTCATAATTTAATTTCTTCCATTTTTCTCCTTTCGCTTGAACACTTTCTGTTATTTGCTTCTCCCATCTCTTTCTTGGCCTCCCTTGCAGTCTTTTTCCTAAATACTTCATTTCCACCATTTTCTTCGGCATCCTCTCATTTTCCATCCTCATTACATTCCTATACCCTCTCGCTCTTACCTCCTCTACTATCTCATGTACTCCCTGTAACTCCCGGATAACTTAATTCCTAATCCTGTTTCTCCTCGTGACAGCCAACATGCTCCTCACAAACTTAATTCCCACGACCTCCACTTTCCTTGTTTCGCTTACATTCACTCTCCATGTTTCTGCTGTATGCATGACAATTTTTTTCTTTGCTTTATTTAATTAATTCTTAAAACTTATTTTCAGAACCTTTTTCTCTGATGCACTAGAAGCGATACCACCTCTTTCAGAGTCAGCTGATATGGAGTGAGTAGTAATAAATAGCTGTTTAATATTTACTTAGTAATCTTATTTTTAAATCCTTAAATAATTGTATCCTATATATAATTCATTGGTAATATATGACTTCCAACAATGAGTCATCATAAGGAATACAACAGAGCACAAAAATAGCATATCTTATTCAATTATGTTGGCTCTGAACCTCCATTAGACAGTATTAGACTTGAAAATCTTACCTTGATTGTTAACATTATCACCCCATATTAAAACCTTCACTATACCCTTCTAGATAAACAGAGGCTAGATCTTTAAAAATAATTAATAATTTAACTTCTCTCTTGATCCACTTCTTCGGCTGCATGGTCTAAGGTGCTACTCTCGCAGTAGATTTGACTGCTGATGACAGAGAGATCGAGGTTCCAATGTAGGTAGGGTTTACTGAGGGTGGCTTTTCACTCTCCCTCTATACAAATGCTAGTACGATTCCTCTAATCCCTAAAACCACTAGTGTAGTTATTACATAAGTGTATAATAATACCCCAGTAAGATCGGGAAATAAGTGTTGGATGTAATTTCACCAGTGATGCATTTTTCACCCATGCCGAGAATTGAACCTGGGACTCTTAGCTCAGTAGGTAGACACGCTACCGACTGAGCTAAGGTGTTGGCTATTAAGACTGTTGATTTCAATTATTTTGAGCTTGACCCCAACCACATCAACAATAACTAACAATGGGAATCCAAAACAAGCAGAATATCAATGAAAAGAAGAATGTTATTTCCAACAGATCATTGTGGTTGTGCACTAGTATGGTGTAACCTTTTTGAAAGTGTTACCAGATACCTCCACCATAAAGCACCCACCTACCACATATATATATATATATAAATTATTTAAAAAAACTATTGTTTGTTTTTGTGAATTTAAAACTGGGCGAGAATTCACTAAATAAATGATACGGTGTACAGCACCGACTCTCTCCCACTTTTATCTAAAGATATATATTCACTAAAAACTAGTAAGGTTTGTCAAATGAAATAAATAGTTATACACATTGTTGTAGAAACACTACACCAAAGATCGCAAATGAAATAATATTCACGGTTACTTACTCTATGCCATTAGGAACTAGTATACTCACTGGGAGGTGACAATCTAAGTTTCACCCCTGATTTTAATTAATATAATGTAGATCAAATATTGTTGATTAAATGTGTATATTTTGGAAAGTTTCTTTGCATTTGTAGAACTAAAAAGTATTTCATTGGTCATTCCTTTTATTGTCATTCCTCTTATAGACTAAAGATCACTGTGTATGGACATTAATCTTATTTTGTGTTGCCAATTTTGTAAACATACAAAGAGTCATCTGTTATTTTATGTTAACTTTTCATATTTTAGCCCCACTGCATTGTCAATATTTGAATATATTCTTGTGTTCAATAACATACCTCTTTAATGTTTGTCATGTTTTCAGACTTGTGGAAGATCTCCTAGCCAAGTTCCGAGTGCGCATGCGTTTGCAGCTCATGTGTTTTGGGGACATGAAAATAGTGTCGAGTGGTCAAGGCATATGAGACTAGCCTCAAAAGAAGAGGGCAAAACCCTCTCTCAATTCCATCTACTGGGAGTCACCTGTGTAGACACTGCATCATGTACTAACGCGTCTTAGAGCGGTATTTCAGTTGATTATTGACTTACATGAAGCTGACTATGTTAATACATTAGAAACTATCTTAATGCAATTTAAAATTATATGAGCAGCTGATAAACTGGTATCATAAATTTAAAATTAACATCCCGGATTAACTAGACTTAGTTCTGGTTTCGGTGATTGAATGCATCACTCTCGCAATAGACTGGACTGCTGATTACGGGTTGATCGCGGTTTGAATATTGGTCGGGGTTATTGAGGCTTAAAAAAATTATTTTACTTTCCCTGGATGTAAATGCTATTGCATTTCCTCTTATATTTAACTTGCCTCGTCCCATCATAGTTATTACAAAATACATTAATAACCCAAACATATGGTGAAACCCAATGGTAAAAACATGTAGGCTTGATGTAGGACATTGCAATCTGTAAAGTCCTAGGAGATAGAAGTTTGTCTTGGAAATGAATAAATATACTAATGATTCTACCAATAGTATAGTGGCCTGGTTAGTTAGGTAGCTAGAGTTCATATCCCTGCTCAGGGCACATTTTCAATCATACATATTTTTTGGTCTATTTTATTTGAGCTAATTGAAACTAGCCTATTACTAAGGTGACTCTTTGATCTAATATTTGTGTAAATAATCACCTGGAATCTGTTCTAAAATATTACCTCATTGTCTTAAATGACACACATTAAAGCTGTAATTAATCTGCATACTTTTTATTATGTAAATGTAATGTAAATTTATACTTTTGAACTCCAATTTGTGTTGTCGAGCGATCTCTACATATTAATAGGGGAGCTCATGACAAAACAATGTATATATTGTAAAAATAAACTATTAATCCCCACATGAATGACCAGAAATGTAAGATACCTTTAAATTTTTTATGATATTTAGAAGAGCAAGTTTATTTTGTATATTGAAGAAATATTTAGTATTGTACACTTATATTTAAATAAGATTATATTTAAGATTAATGAAATGAATGATATTGATTTTGCTTTTTATTTACTATGTGTAGCCATATTCCTCTAAGTTAAAGCTTAATTTGTAAGTATTTAAATCAATTTAATAGAAATGTGGTTATTTTTAAGGTATTAAATTAAATTTAGGACTACTCTCTAATGTGTGTGCATTTAAAAAATCTTTAAAATCAATTTGTATGTATTTAAAGCAATTAAATTCAAGTGTGGTTATTTTTAAGGTAGTGACTACCCAGGGTAAAGGAGATTTTGGTATCTAGAATATCAGATAGTATACATCACACTATAGGTTCCTTACATAGAAAACTAAAGTATCTCTTTGAGGAAAACCTCTTCTCACTTTATTAGGTAATTGTATTTTATTTAAAAGAAGGTACAAGTAAGGTGGATAAGAGAACAAAATGTTCTTATTTAAGTGTTTTATCATCCCTTACTAATTTCATTTTCTTCCCTTTAGTGTGTTTTTTCCCCCTCTTTCTCTTGTAGGAAGTTGCGTTGTATGTTTCACACTGCCTCCTGATGAGTTTGATAGAATGAAACCTAGGTCAGAGGATCGGGTGATGACGATTGATTCTCTTCAAGAGACAGCCAATACCTATTTTTCCAGTGGCAGCAGGGTAAAGTGTGAGCTGTGTTCTCTGCATGGTAAAAGCCATATTGTGTTTGTCCCTTTTATATGTTGCTATCCACCTTTCCTGTACCTTCTTCCAAATAAAAAATAAACTATGTAAGAGTACAGTAGTTGTATGTGTTGTAGGGTGATCAAATAATCTATAAGCTTACTGGTCGGAAAACTACTCGACTAAGTTGAGTGGTGAACAGTCAGATCTATGGTTGCCACAGTTCGGCGAAAATTTATTGAGTACCATTTCTTTGACCATTCTCATGAGACATACATTGTGTTACCTCCTGAAATATTATGAAACTTTACATGATCAGGACTACTGTGGTATGTGAAAATGTAAACATCATTTACTTTTGTAAAAAAAAAAAAGTATTTGTGTCTTTAAGGGGGTGATGGTAACATTTGTTCCACTTATAATACCAAGAGGAAGGTGGGTAAAATCATACTTTATAGTAGAATGTTTAACATTGAGGAGGCCCAACGGATAAATGACTATACAATTATGAAAATTGAAAAAAATATAGATTAAGTGAAAATTGAGTGAAAGAAGCCCATTTAAGTAAAGATTTTAAAATGTGTGAAGAATCCATATATAACCAAATGTGATATCTTCTTTTCTACTTTTTGAAAGTGATTTTTTGCTTAAAACTACTTAGTTTATATTATTTTATATAGTTTATTATCTTCAACCTATTTTCTCTGACCATTGACTATATCTACTAAAGATAGATAAACATGAATAAAGATATATATGTCTTGGTCTATGAATCACTAAACTATGGCTCCTTCCCCACCTCTCGGATATTTTGTTTTGATTCTAGACTGGAGACATTTCAAGTGAGAGAAGGAGGCTATTATGTAATTAAAGATTGCACTCTCGGTGATTTCCGTCTATTACCAAACCAAGTGTTCTATGTACACTTGTCTAAGGGAAAACTTATTAGTAGTAAAATAATATAATAATTTTAGAAATAGTATTACATTTAACCACTGCTAAAAGCACATTCCTTGGGTTTTATTCTATTCAAATGTTACCTTGTCCAATTTTATAATAAATAATTGTATTGCCGCGTCTCCTATCTAATAGAAGTGACTAATATATTTAATCAAGCAAGGGTGACCACCTCGGCCTGCTTTTGAGTAGCACTGACTACGTTTCATTTAGGCGAGCAGACCAGCTAGACGCTAGAGCGGGGCTTGATAACGTAAGTCGCGTGTTGCAAAGTAATACTTCGTTTTTTAGTACAGCACCACTGTACGTTAAACTCTGCCACTTTAAGGAGCCTCGCGGGAGTGGACGTTATTGTGATAAACTCTCTCCCGAAAACACATATAGACGTAATAACAAAGGGATCATTACGATTCAAAATAGCGACACACTTTGTCTTGCCCGTGCATTGGTTGTCGCCAAAGCTATATGTGATAATAAAAGAGAACCAGAATGCATGGATGTGAACACCTTTAGACAAATCAAAATGGGTCGTCTTATTCAAAAATACAATGCAGAGGAACTATGCCGTGATGCCCGTGTGAATCTTTTGAAAGGTGGGGGGCTCACTGAACTGAAACAATTTCAAACATACCTCTCCGAATACAAAATCACTGTGTTTAGGTAGGGGGAGAGAGGTCTTATATGAGGGGCCTACTCCCTCCGAACATTCCTTTAAGGGCTACCTTGATTTGTATTTTCACGACGATAAGAAAAACCATTTTGATGTCATAACAACATCCTTGACAGCCGCATTTAAGTGGGTGTACTTTTGCCGTGAGTGCCGTGTACCATTCAACACAAAGAACGAGCACAAATGTGCAAAAAGTGCTACGCTAAAGCGGTTTGTAGCGGAGGCCGATCTGTGGTCTGTAAAGACTGTGGGCGTTGGTTCACAAACCAGACATGCTTTGATAACTATAAACGTCCCAGTTTTTGCAGAGGTCACAGGTTGGTCTGTGATGTTAAAAAGATTTGCGAGGTATGCGGGCAATTTTTCAGTTTGGAAAAATTAAATTATTCACATAGGTGTTATGAGACTTTGTAGAGTATGCGAGACCCATCGTCCTTTTGGTCATTTCTGTTATATGAAGCAGGCGTCGTCAATGGAAAAGAGCAATTTCATGTTTGTATTCTATGATTTTGAATGCAGGCAAGAAACGCTTCTTCAAGGTGCGGCCGGCACGTACTTGCACGAACCTAACCTATGTGTCGTGCAGACGTGTTGCAAGGCCTGTGTTCATATAGATGCAAATGACCATCATTGCACCGACTGTGGGGGCGATAGGACTCGCATATTCAAGGGTGATACCACAATGGCCCAATTTTTCGAATTTATTGTTCAAATTAAAGCTTCTAAATTTAAGGATATCACCCTCCTTGGCCATAACGCAAAATCCTATGATGGAAATTTTATTTTAAAATATATGATGGAGGTAAAAAAATGGACTCCAGAACTAATAATGAACGGTGGGAAAATCATGTCCATGCGTTACGGCCCGCTCCACTTTATTGACTCACTGAACTTTCTCCCCATGTCGTTGTCCAAGTTGCCCAAAACGTTTGGCTTGGACGAGTCTTTGGCCAAGGGACATTTCCCCCATTTTTTCAATAAAAAAGAAAACGCGGGGTATAGGGGTCCCTTGCCGCCAAAGGAGGACTACGGCATCGGCGAGATGTCAGTTGAGGGAAAGGAGCACTTTGAGAAGTGGTATGACGCGTTGGTCAAAGAATATTATGTCTTTGATTTTAAACGCGAGCTGTAACTGTATTGTGTGAAAGATGTAGAGATCCTACGGAAGGCCTGCCTGAAGTTTAGAGTGATGCTCATGGAGAAAGCAAAGGTGGATGCTTTTAGAGAGGCGTGTACGATAGCTGGAGCGGCCATGTTGGTTTACCGCCGAAGTCATCTAAGGAGAATACTATCGGTATTATCCCTAATGGTGGCTATCGGTGCGCAGACCAACAGTTGCACGTCGCTGTACAATAGCTCTGCTGGGAGGCCTATCAACGCGGTGTCTCTATTCTTCATGCGGGTAACGGCCGTGAGGAATATGTGTTAGGGCGACGTGTAGACGGCGTTGTTAAAGCTGGAGATACAACCACAGTCTTCCAGTTCTGGGGCTGTTATTGGCACGGGTTCCCTCTCTGTTACCCTGATAGGACCACCCCTATCAAAAAATAAGTCACCACGAGACCATGGAGACGCGTTATGAAGCGACCATGGCTTGTGTTGAAAAGTTTAAGAATGCCGGCTACACGGTCGTAGAGATGTGGGAGTGTATGTTTAATGCGATGAAACGCACAGACAAGGACTTGCAGCAATTTGTACTCCGGCACGAGGTGTATACCAAGGAGCCTCTCAGCCCTAGGGATGCATTCTTTGG